>WBMZ01002739.1:1911-39755 GCA_013400975.1 Atrichornis clamosus
TCCCTGGAGACCCTGGGGATCTGTCCCTGGGGATCCATCCCTGGGGATCCGTCCCTGGGGATCCATCCCTGGGGATCTGTTCCTGGGGAGGTTTTCCCGGCACAGCCCCCGGGCCGCTGGGATTTTGGGGATCGGGAGCGGCGGTGCCCGGCCCCAGCTGCCGCCGCAGGGGAGGGGTCCGGGGAGGTCCCCGTGTGCCCCCGTGCCCCCGCGCGGAGCAGCTGCGGGTTCAGTGCCCCTTTGGTGTCGGTGGGGTCCTGCCAGGCACCAGTCGCTCCTGTGGCACTGGCGGGGGGACGCTCATCCCGCCCAGAGCCCCCCTGGCTTCCCACAGCCAAACATCCTGGAGCAAGGAGCTGTCCTGGCCCCCCAGGACCCTTCATCAAACAGTCCCCGTTGCCGGTGATTATTAGAAATGCTTTTAACCACAGTCCTGCAATTTTGACATTTGCTTTTAAACCCGCTTGCACAGAGTTTAGCAAAACTGGACCCCCAGCACACACTTGTTTGGTTTCTTCGCCGTCTTTTGTGAGTTCCCCACTCAATTAGGATGCAAACAATCCCAGAGGAATGTTTAATTAATATTATAAAGCAACAATGGGATGATTAAGCAAGTCTGGGCAGCTGCTATTTATACACAGGACATGTGGCACTTGTTGGGGGCGAGCGTGTCAAGGGAAAATCACTCCACGGACTCTCCGTGCAATTTTATTGCTTGTTTTAATTGTCTGGTTCAGGCCTTTTCTCCTCTTTGTGCTCGCTCAGGCAGAGCGGGAGACCCAGAGATTTCACTCAGTCTCTTGTTCAGCCTAATTACAGAGGGAGAGCTCTGAGCCCAGGAGCCTCCTGCCAGCCCTTCCCTGCCCCAGCCACCAGGGCTCCACAAACAACCCGGCGGAAGCTCCGGGCAGCGAATGCCCCAAAACTGGGCCTGGAAGAGCATCTGGGAGGGCCCTTCCAGCAGAAAAACATCCCAGGGGATGGAGGCAGCCTGGGAGAGGCGGAGGGGCTTTGCCAGGAGCAGCAGCACCCGCTGGGCTCCCCCGTGCCAGGGCAGGGCTGGGGTGGCAGCAGTGGGGTGCCCGGAGCAGGCAGCCAGCGCCACCTCCCACCCCACACAGTCCATGGAATCAGAATAATTTGGGTTGGAAGGGACCTTAGAGACCCATCCCCACGCCATGGGCAGGGACACCTTCCACTGGGATTAAATGTGCTCCTCAAATGGCTCGTGATGCTCTCATCTCCCAGTGGCTTCGTGGCCTTGGGTTTTAGGGCATTTCCCATTTGGAAAATATTTCTCCTCGGCTTCTCAGAGGCCTGTGCTCAACCTGAAGTAATTGTATTTGCCTTGGGTTGAACTCTTTTGGCACTTTCTAAAAATAAACACTTGATTTCTTCTCCTTCCCATGGAGCTGCCTCTGCTGAGAGCAGCAACCAAACTGGTAAAAAATTAAAGGAAGTGGGAAATCCAACAGAAGGGAAGCGAGATGGCAACAGCACAGCCCTGAGTCTGTCAGGAACGTACAGCTCACATCAGACAGTGGCAAATAAATCCGTGTCTTGCAGGGGATGGTCCTGGGCCAGCTCCACTCTGGGTGTTGTCCCTCCCTCGCTGCCCCGCAGCTCCAGCCTGGGCACAGCCGAGGCAGAATCCCAACCCCGGGGCTGCTCGAGGGCAGCAGGAGCCCAGCACCCAGAGCAGCAGGATTTGGGGAGCTCTGCACCCCAGCACAGCCCCCAGAGGACTCCCTCCCTGGCCTTTACCCCCAAAAATCTACTTCTGGCAGCTCGAGGAGCTGGGTCCCAGCACGGGCAGGCAGCACAGGAGACACCCAGGAGCCTTTTCCCTCCGCCCCGAGAGCAGCTTTTGCTCTGACTCATCCTGACGTGTCTCCTTCACCACCTTACACTTATTCAGTGATTACTTCAGCCCTGGCCCCACTCTGGGGAGTTCATCTCACACCGAATCCTCCTCAGCCAAGCCCTGAACGCTGAGTGTTTCAGAAGGCAAGGGCCAAAAGCTGCCTTTGGCTGCTGGTCACCGAGCGCTGGACAGAGGGAGCGCCCCGAGCTCAGCAGGGCAGCAGATCCAGGTCCTGTTCCTGCGGGTGGGAACGTGCACCCAGCTGTGACAGTCGTTCCGGCACACCCAGAGGCTCTGAGGGCAGCCTTCTGGGTTTGAGGGAGCCAAGTCCCTTGTTCGAGGACTCCCTTAGCTTGAGTCCCTCTCCTGGGGGTGCTCAGTGCTTCTGGAATCCTGGGGAGAGGGGCAGAAGAGCTCGGAGAGTTCACTGGCAACGGGGAAACCCTTTAAACAACCCCCAGTGAGCAGAACAATGCGAGTTTCTTGGAGAAAACCTCTTTTGGGGTAGTTTTCAGCTGAGAGAGGGCATTGAAAGAGTTAAACCTGCAAGTCCCAAACTATTCCAAGATTACACTTTCACTGTGGTTTCTTTTAAACCTGAATTCCATGGTTCTGTGCATTTGTCCTCCCTGTGCATCAGGGGCATTCATGGATTTCCATGTCAGAAGCAAACGGTGACATTTGCATCGGGAGACTTCCCCCAGGGCCAGTGAAAGGTGTCGGTGTGTTTTTGGGTCTCAGAGCCTGAGAGACACTGGCAGGACAAGTGTGGTAGAAACCTGCATGAAATGGACTTTCCTTGTGTCTATTGAAATCCACGTGCATTTCCAACAAGATTTCAGGAAACAAAAGGCTCCTGTTTGCCGTGGAGGTTTCTGGCCAAATTCTGGTGCTCCTGCACTGTGTGAGTTGTCCCAGGTGCAGGTTCCAGGACAGAACCCCCAGGTAAGTGTTGGTTCGTCACAGAACTGGTTGAGGTTGGAGAAGCTCTCTGAGAACATCAATTCCAGTCCTCCCCCAGCACTGCCAAGGCCACCTCCAACCCATGTCCCCAGGTGCCACATCCACAGGGCTTTGAACCCTTCCAGGGGGGTGTTACGGAAGCTGCTCGTGTTTGTTCTGTCTTTGGGCTGACACCGAGGGTGTTGCAGGCTGAGCTGCTGCTCTGTCCACGTCCAGCCTGCCCTTTGTGCCTTTCCCTGTTCCTGCAGATGAATCTGGGACTGCAGCCTGAGCTGGCCGGTGTCGGGGCTCCCTCCTTTCAAACATCATTTATCAGCAAGGATTATCCCGCAGGGGCTCCCGTGCAGTCATATTTAATAACATAAACTGCTTCAAATCAAATGATTTCTCCTGTGAATTTAAGCCAAACTGACACAGCAGCTTGACACTGCTTATTTCCAAAGCTAAGTGAAAAATGGGTGTAGGATGCTGGATGTCTGCAGCCCTCGAAATGTTCCATCCACATTATGGCCATGGGGAGGGAGAGCAAAGGTGCAATGGGGCTGAAGTCAGTTTATCCAAGGGTTTTTAACACTGCTCCCTTTCACTCAGTTCCACCATCGCTCACCCAACACGGGTTGCGAGACACTTGATTTATACATAAAACACCTGCAGGAAAAAAAGGCAGGATTGTGGTTGAGTTCCATGAGGACTCCTCTGGGGGTGGCTGCTGCTCTCCACGGGGTCCTTCTGAAGGAGACCCTGGGGGTTCTCAGGTCTCTTGGCTGAAAAACAGTCACGGAAATTAATCCTGGGAGCCTCTGGCAGCACCCACGGGCCGAGGGGGTCCCGGTCAGCACAGAGTGGTCACCCAGTGCCAGAGCCAGAGGCTCTCCCAGCTCCATAAAGCTCCAGTGTCCTCAGCCCAGGGGGCGGCTCCCAGCCCATGAATCCGTGCTTTGTTCCGAGGTTTTGGGCTGTGGCAGAGGGAAGCAGCTGCCCCCACGCCGCGGGCACTCGGAGCATCCTCCCTGCAGAGCACAAGGGGCTCCTTGTGCACCCCCGGCCGGCCTGGTGAGCCACAGGGCGTTGGGGCTGGAACACGGGCGCCTCCCGAGGAAAATGCCAGGGATGTTTGACCTCAGGCGTCTGCCAGGGCCAGCGCTGGGGGAAAATGGGCTCGTCTGAGCGATCCCTGAGTCCCCAGAGTCCCTGGGGCAGTCGGGGTCGAGCCCAGAGCTGGCAGGGCCAAGCCAGGACGGGCATCCCTGACTCCAGCACGGGGCTGCTCTTCCACTCTTCCTGCTCTGCCACTGGCTTGTCCAAAATCCCTGACAAATGATTTCACCTTCCTCTGGTGCTGCTCCCTCTGAAGAGCGCCCTGCCGGAGATGAGGGGCAGAGGATGCAGGGCAATGGCCATGGGGTGTCACTCACCCCTCTGTGCTCTGACAGACACGAGGAGAGAGCCGAGTTCACTTGCGTGGAACTTCCTGCAGAGTGAGGAGAAAAGGTCTGTGTCAGTCCCGGGATAATCCAAACTGTGTTTCCCAGCCCTGGAACTGGAAAGTGACTGAGCACTCGCTGGCCAAACCTGCCCGTGCCCAGCTCTGACCACAGGCAGGAGATTCCTGCCTGGCCCAGGAGCTCCTCCAAGGCACGGGCAGGAGCAGACCCTGGCCCTGCTCCCAGCAGCCCCTCCCCACAGTGGTGCATGGAACCTCACAAAACACCACACACTGGACACAACCCAAGAGAAAAACCCAGGAAACCCCGCAGGCACCGGGCTCAGCCGAGCGCTGGTTTTCCTGCTGGGCACGTTTTGAGTGCCAGAGCTTTGTGAGGCTGCTGGGGATCTTCCAGAGCGGCTCCTCTCCCTCCTCCTGCACAGGGCTTGTCTCCGAATTTGGGGATTTTCTGTCCAGGAAGAAAGACAGAGCCATGGCTGAAAGCCAGAGCACTGACCAGCTGCTGCAGGGAAACCAGTGCCAGACCCCAGCCCCGGCCAGGAGGATGGGAAGGAGGTTTAGCCCAGCCAGGACAGCCAGCACGTGCTGGCTATTCACCAAATGGCACCTGGGCCTCTGGAAAATCCAATTTCATTCCTCAGTGCCTCGTCCTGGCAAAATAAAGAAAACATTTGTTAGTTTGGGTGATTTAGCAAAGGTTAATGGTGAATTTAACCTGAATTTTCAAGTTTGTTGTGGCTGCTGGATGCAAGAGCTCCCACATCGGCCCCTGCAGTGGCAGGAATGCAGCCAGTGGAGCACACCTGGATTGCAGCAGCCTGGGAAGGTGTCCCTGTCACTTGTGTGTTTGGTCAACTCCAAAACCTGCAATTACACCTTCCCAGGCAGGCAGGACGTGCGGGACCCTCTGATCCAACCCACACTGGATGGGAAAACAGGATTTAAAATAACCTTTAGCAAACACTGAAAACAGAGAGATAAACACAGGCTGGGAAGTTTGAGAGCAGCACATTTGTGGAGATGGCTGGGAATCACTTTGGTGGAATTTGTGCACAGCTCGAAGAGGAGCTGGATGGCTCAGGGGGCTTCAGTGAAATTCTAAATGTGCTCCTTTGCTCACAGCAAAATGTTGCTTTGCTTGGCTGGATGCTGGTCAAGAGCAGATCCTGGGACTTCTGGGAGGTTTTTCTTTCACCCTTTCTTTAGGACACTGCAGTGAAGTCATCTGTAACCCAGTGAAACATTAACCACCGAGCGCTTCAGGACATTTCTGTTTGACACGAAGCCGCAGCTCAAGCGTATCCCAGGGCAAAACTGCAGCTATTGTGCTAAAATCCATTAAAGCAGATTTTTCTTTATCCAGCGAGAAAACAAACGCGTTGTGGGAGGCAGAGGAGAGAGGAGAGGGTGGGAACCGGGGCTGCACCCTGCAAATAACCCGAATTTTGGTGTAATGTCACTCGGAGCCTTCCCCAGCCCCTCCTGAGCTTCTCCCACACCACCATCTAGTGGCAAACGGGATCGGGAAGCATTCCCGGCCCACTTCCAGCTCCTCCTCCATCCTTGCACACAATTTACCCCTAATTTTACATCCCAGGGAGCCCTCCAAGCTTACCCTGCTGCTCCTGCCTCTCCTGGGAAGGCACCCTGGGCTGCAGAGCTCTGCAGGTTCGGTGGGGATGGAGCAGCCGCGTCTCCATGGAGCAGCACCGGGATCACCCTGGGACACCACACCAGGTTGGGGGCCCAGGAGAGGGGCCTGATGTGCTCCAGGAAGATCCTGGGACAGGGACAAAATCCCACTGAAGAGCTGGACTTGCCTTCGCCAGCCTGACCAGTTCCGTGGTGTGGGAAGAGCCAAGCTGGGAGACACAAGCTGGAGAAAAGTGCTGGAAGGTCAAGCTCCCCAGCATCTCCAACAGCCCCAGCTCTGCTGGCAGCAGGGAATGTTCTGCTGCAGAAAACACTCTGGAAATTTGATGGAATTCACATTTTTGAAATGAGGTTTCCCATTTATGAAACGCGGTTTCACACTTAAGGGGTGATTCTGATGCCCTTCCACACCACCCTGCATCTGAAGAGTTACAGTTCAATTTCTGTTTTTAGAGAAGAGACATCTAGCAATCTGTTCATTAAAATTACTTTATTACTAAAATATTTTTACATTTAGTAAAGATAACCAACCTGCAAACACCATGCTTCTGCTCCTCCTGAAAAAGGAAGTGCAGAGGTGGCTGAAGACAACCAGCTAAAGGAACTACATTTGTCCTAGTGCTTGTGAGTAGGCAGATGTTTTCACATTATCCAGATGTTTCCATCCAGTCTTGTTTGGGCTGCATTTAGAAACGGGTACCTCTATAATTCAACAGTTGCATCGGGAACACAGTTTTAGAAAAACCTATTTACAAAAACGTCTCCCCCCTGGTTTCCAATAAAACTCTACAGCAGGTCCAGGAACAACTGTCCCACTTGGATCTCCCACTGAGACCAGCAGGACAAGGCCTGTCCCGAGTTTCTCCACTGTGAAGATTTCTCTTCTCACTTACTCAGAGGCGAAGCAGGACAAGTCCTCCAGCACTGTGGGAATCCCAGCAGCATCACCCTGAGGATGGGACTTGGCTCCCACAGCTGGGCCTTGACTTGCACACCGACAGGAGGATGGAGCACCCAGGGCCTCTTCATGTCCTGCTCTTTGAAACTTTATGAAACCAACAGGTATTAAAAAACAATACAAGGAACAAACCCAAAATGAACAAAAACCCCTTCAGCTGAGCAGGGGCCGTCAGCCAAAGATGGTCCTCGAGTCAGACCTTGGTACAGAACAAAACCAAACTTGAGCATTTCAAAGTAATTGTACAGAGGAAATCTTTTCAGCAATACAATCCTTGAACAGCCCAAAGAATTGACAAAGGTTGCTGCACTCTGTGAGTGGGAATGAATCCAGCACGGGGGGCTGGAGACGCCGGCGTGAGGAGATGGGGGATCTGTCACAACAAAATCCCTGATCCAGCAGGACGGGAGAGCAACTCACAAAACATGGACAAAACCCAAAGTCTGGAAACGGTAACAAAAACACAGAAACAAAAATGAAAATGTACTAAAATTTAATCATTCATAAAAGCTGTAATTTAATCTGTGACAGTAAAACACAAGAAGCAATATTAGAATTGGTTTAGTATATTATATATTTTTGCTTTTAAAGCCATAGAAATCAGTTATCCCAGTTTTTTTCCTATAAAAGACCCATTTTTCCAAAGCATTATGCACAAACATTTTTAATTAGAATATAATGGCAGAATGAAAATAATGATATTCCATAACTTTTAAATATAAAATGAAGTCAATGACTCAAAAAGTTATTTGTTGCAGTGAGTTCAAAGGGAAATTTTGGATAATATATATCTATAGTTATAGATATAAAATATAACAGTGGAACATTTTTAGTGCTTGATGGGGAAAAATGATGATAAAATGGTCAATATGAATTTTAATTATAGTAGCAATCTCTAACATTTGAAATGCATCCATGCTCCTTGGGATAATCATATGCTAGAGTCAATTATATTTATTTTCACATCTGTTAATTGCTATTGCAAAGGAGGAGGAATATTGGCTTAAATTTCCAAGAGATATACACAGAGCAACTGCCTTTCTCAGGGACTGTGTGCAAACCATTTTTAAGATCTAAATTCTTCTCGTAGAATATAAAAAACAGGAGAAGCTTCTTCCGATATGTTATTCATTTCCATAAGGTTTTGAAGTCGGGAATGCTGGCACTTTCCATTTAGGCAACAGTTCTTCATTCCTGCAATCTAGAGAAAGTAAAGAAAAGAACAGAAGGTGCTGGAGGGGTATTTCTTATTCTGTTGGTGAGATCGATGATCTCGAGGGACTCCCCGGACAGCGCCCACGTGCAGCACTTGGGCAGAGAAGCTGCTTCTTCCCAGAGCTGGGGTTTGTTTCGGGGTACAGGAAAGGAAGCAGAGGGACTGTGGGAGTGTAACCCAGCGCGCTGTGGTTCCACCAGGGCCACGCAGCCGCGACAGGCACACAAGTGGCACCCGTCTGCCCCCAGCCAGGGCTCTGGAGGCACCACTGGGGGAGCAGCTGCGGACAGGGAGCTCCTGATCTGCCCTCAGAGACCCCCGAGCCTCTGCAGCCCTGAGCAACAGGCAGGGAACTGGGAAGGGATTGAGGGAGAGTGGCTGAGGGTGGAAGGAGATGAGCTTTAAGGTCCCTCCCCAGCCAAACCATTCCGTGGTTCTGTGATCCCAACGGACTGAACGCAGAACTCCTTCAGCAGTTCCCAGCACTTCCGTGCTGCTGCTGCTGCTGCTGCTGCTGCTGTGGGATCCTGCGAGCAGGGAGAGGGCAGAGGTGGCTCCCTCCCGGGCTGGGGAAGCCCAGTTCCATCCTGGCTGACCAGGACAGATCACCTGAGCAAGAGGAAAAGCCACTTTAGGCTCTTCAGTTTCTTTTCCTAAAGCCATTGTTTCCCCGCAGCCCTGAGCTGTTCTTTTCTGGCATCCAGAGCTGGGGATAAGAGCCCCATCCATCAGGGAAGGCCACTGGGTACCTGCAGGGCCCCACTAACCCTCCTGAGCCACACCTGGGCTGCCCAAATGGCACCTGCAGCATGGGCTGGCAGAGCCACCTGTTCTCAGGAATTCATCCCTGAAAGCCTCCCAAAACCAGGAGTTTGTCTCAAATGCAGCAGGAGCTGCTTTGATTGACCAACACAGGGCAGAGCACAGAGGTTCTGGTGGGCCACAGAAACCCTCAGGGGGTGACAGCCTGTGCAGCCCGTGATGACAAAGGCAGAGAGGGGCCATCCCCAGTGCCCTTCCCTGCCTCCCAACAGGGATATTTCTGTCCAAAACCTGGAGCCACAGAGCTGCTATTTCCTTTCAGGAGCACGACAGAACAGCTGTGAGCACACGGAGTTCCCTGCCAAGATACACAGGAAGATTATTTATAGCTGTGTCCAGCCTTGGGGTGGTTTTTTGGTTGGGGTTGGGTTTGGTTTGTGTTTGTTTTGGTTTGTGCTTCTTTCGGTGGGCAGCTTTTGATTTCTGTGCCATTGAACCCACGTCCCACCCACAGCAATTTGTAACTGGCACTGGGACAGCAGCAGCAGCAGCACCAGATTTCATCAGAGGGTAACAAGGAGGCCAGAGTGAGCCCTGGTGGCTCCCGGCTCCAGTCACAGGCCAGAGGCAGAACCTGCAGGAGCCACAGGCAGGTTCCTGCTCAGGGAAGAGGAGCAGAGGGAGGGGAGCACATCCTCTGCCCGGAGCAGCTCCTGCTCTGCTCACCTGAGCCCCAGGCAGGACCCAGACACCTCTCACCTGGCTCAGAGCTGCTGCGTGATGGGAGTCTAAAGCAGCAGACAGGATTTCTTTTTAGGCTTCTTCTTTTCCACTGGTGTTTTTCTATTTATCTGTCTGACCAGGTCATAAAAGATCTGCAAATGAAAAACACAAGCTGAAAACTCCAAGTGATAAACTCTGGGTGTCAAAACTGAGGCAGGCTGGGGAGCTGGCAACTCCTTCCTAGTGGCTGCAGTTGCATAAAGTCAGTTAAACTGTTTGAATTTATTAAAACAAGTTTCTCAAGCAGCTCCTTATGGAACAAGAGACACAGAGCTCCAATCAGCAGAACATAAGGGAGTTGGAAACTCAGTTTATCAGGACCAAAGGCTTCGGAAGAGCATGGCAATGAAATGGCAACAATTTCCTTGCTTTGGGAAAGTGGGAGAAAACTTGGGAATAAGGAAAGGTTTTTTAAGACATAATATCCTCAAGTATCATCCTCTCCCTGGGCTGGGGGTGGCTGCAGAGCACTGCTGCACCAGCAGCAGGGTATTCCCTCTGCAGGGAGAGGAAGGCAGCCCTTTCCCTTGGCGTTCTCCCTCCCAACATCTGCCCTGAACTCCGGCATTTCCAGAAGGGGACGATGACAGGGACCTCTTTCAGCTGCAGGGACGAGTTTCTTGTGAAGGCTGCTGCTGTGAGTTGTTTTCCCAGCAAGACTCAACCCATTTATAGCAAAATGAGCTTTGCAAAAATGCTTGGAGCTGGGTCACAGCACTGAGGAGAAATATTTCAACCTTCAGAAGGCTCCACCCTTGTCCTTGTTTACTCTTTTCCCTTCCTGGAGTGGCTGACAGCTCACAAATTCTTGTTGATTCCGAAGAAATTCAGAAGACAAAGAAACATTTTATTACATAATGTAACAACTGGAAATTTCAGATTTTCCATTCTAATAAGTTAGATTACTGAGGTGCTAGTACTGACTGTGAGTACAGAAGTCTGCAACAAGGTTTCAGGAATGCCACCATCCCTAAAAAAAGTCAGTGTGCTGAGGTCACCAGAAGGACACCTGATTCACTCTGGACTAAAAGCTTATAATCTGGATCAAAGGTTTGATTCACATTCAGCAAATGCACACAGGAATTTCTCACACTTTACCCAGATTTTAACAAATTTAGAAACTCCAAAAGTAGTGAGAAAGCAAGAACGAATTCCACAAAAATGCAAATGCTTCCCCAGCCCCTGAGGCAGCAGGACGAACACCCAGAGCACTGAGCTGCTTCACTCACACTGCTCCTCCCTGGGATTTCCTCAACTTTTGCACTTTTCACAACTAGAAAATACAAATTGGCAGGAAACCAGAAAACCAAGTTCACAATGAGACCAGAAACTCATCTTCCAGATGATCCTTTTCTTCTCTGTGACCAGACCTCAGTGGGGGCTGCAGCCAGGGAGACCCAGGGTTCCCAGGTTAGGGCTGAGGGGGTGTGGACACCAGGATGGGGCAGCCCAGGGCTCTGCCCACCACAGCGTGCCCCTTCCCACGGGGGGCTGAGGCAACCCTGCCTGGTGAGGGCTCAGTCCGTGCAGCCCCGAGAGTGGGAGCGCAGACGGCCCCGAATCCGTCGCACTGCTGGGACCTGCCGGATGCGGAGCTGCTCGTGGCTTCACCGACAGCCCCAGTTTTGCCACAGCTCAGGCACACCAGCACACCCCTCCGGCAGCAGCCTGGCTCAGCCAAGCTGCACAGCGAGCAGCGCTGGCCAATCCCAGCCACACGAGCTGCAGCTCCTGGGGCCTGGAGCTCCCGAGCCTTTCCAGCAGCCCGATGTGTCCTGCTGGCTGCCAGATCAGCCCTGGGCCCTGTCCAAGATCCTGCTGCTCCTGCTTATCACACAGCCTCCTAAACGGTCCCACTTATCTGCTGGCTCCCACCCAGCTGTGCTCCACGGGGTCACCTTCGCTTCTGTGCCTGGAAACTTCTGCCACAGGCAGATAATGCCAGCACAGAAGGAAAACTTGGTGCCTGACGTGGAGCAGAGCGCCCTCAGCACAGCTGCCAGCACAGGCAGCAGCAAAAGGCACCCAGTGCAAGGGGGGGCTCACTTAGGCTCAGGTCTGGGCAAGTGGGGGGCTTACAGAGGGCTTACAGTGGTCAGGTGTCTGCAGCCAGAAATGCAAATACTTCAAAAACAGCAGCCAGAACTACACAACAAGACAAGGAAAACATTGGGAATAATCCATGTTGGGAATAGCAGCAGTTATCCGGAAAAAAATCTTCCTTCCAGATGAAGTTTATCTAAGCTAAAGTCATCCAGCCAAATGGGCTTCTCGGGACCCTCTGCTATGGACAGCCCCTGAGCCAGGCTACAGAAAACACTCACCTGGGAAGTCACCCCCCTTGACAAAGGAGCAAATCTCCTGAAAACAAACAGAGTGCAGCTACATGCACTGCATGGCAAACCTCTTAGGCTGAGAGTTCAGAGCCACCCTGAAAATCCCCAGTTCAGAGACACATGCTGGTTTAACATCACATCCATGCTGGGCAGGCAAGGCAAGGGCTGAGAGTTACCTCATTTACGTTGATTTTAGACTTTGCAGAGGATTCTAGAAAGGCACAGTTACACCACTGTCTTGCTAAGTTCTGCCCCTGCTCTTTGCCCACGACTCGTTCTTCCTCCAGGTCACATTTATTGCCAACCAGAATCATGGGAACCTGCAGGGGAAGGCAGCAAGGAGAGAGATCCATCAGCAAGGAGAGATCCGTCGGCAAGGCCACGTACAGCGAGCTCTGTGCTGCTCTGGGGAAATACACCATGGAAAATACAGTATGAAAAATACAGTATGACAATTACACTATGAAAATTACAGTATGGAGCGTGAAAAGCAGTAAAAATCAGGAGCTCAGCAGAGCTGACGGACCAGGCTGGAATTTAGATGCCTGCTGGGAGAAGGTTGAGCAGAGTTCACATCACAGACACCCTGGTGCACTAAATTAAACACACACACAACCAAACCATGGTATTTCAGCACAGTTTTAAGTCAGGAGAGTTTTATTTTCTGGTCTCTACATGCAACACCATTTTAGTCCAAAACTTAATTTACTCCTGACATGCATTTCAGGCCCTTCCTGTGACACAGGCTGAGCTGCTGCCAAGAGCCCAGCTCAGAGAACTGCTGTCTGCACACCACACACACGTGTTTGCAGACACATCTTCCATGTCTCAGCCCCTCTGACCTGTCTGCTCACCCTGTTGTCAAGCCACACAACAATAAATGGAAGCACCTTTGAGAAGCACTGCCCTGACATGGGATAAAAAGGAATATTCCTGTGCAGCCCTGAGCACAAGCCCAGCTGCCTTTCCCATCCCAAAACACCTCTGTCCTGTTTGGCACACACAGGACAGAGGATGCTCACTACAACAGGCACAAACACGGCACAGTATTTATTAGGTCAGAGTAATTCAAATGTCCCACTAATGGCCACCCAGCAGCTCGGCTCCTGGAAGCACATCACTTCCCAAAAACAACCTCCTGCAGTATCAAAACAAACACCTGATACATGTTCAGAAGACCCCTTCTGCTCTCATGATGCAAACACAGGCACATCATTTGTCCCAGTCCCTGATGAAGTGGCATCTGCCCCTCCCCACAGTCTCTGTGGCCCTCCAGGACGTCACAAACAGGTACAAAAGGAGGTGTCCAAGGCCAGGTTGGAGCCATCTGGGAGAGGGGAAGGTGTCCCTGCCTACCCAAACCACTCTGGTTTCTCTAAGACCTTAAACGAGCAAACAAACCCCCCGAAACTTCCTCCATGGCAGCCCAATCGCCCCCCTCCCATTTGCACACCTGCACCATGACCAGAGTGGCCCAGACCCCTGTCCCCAGCCCCAGCCCCCCTGCACAGAGGGCCTGGAGGCAGCTGGGGGTTCTGAGGGCTCCGAGGCCCTGGCTGTGCTGTGACAGCCCCCAGCCCTGGGGTGACTCAGGCTGAGCAGAGCAGGACGTGCCGTGGGTGCTGCAGCCCAGCAGCACATCCGTTTCCCCTGCACTGAGTCAAGAGAAAAAACCCTTCAGAGCTGCTGCTGAGGGTGTGCACCCGCTCCATTTCCTCAAACATTTCATTCTGTGAGCAGAAAATGAGTGCTTTCCAGCTGGAAAATAAATCATTATCCGCTTCCTTTGGTAATTTACAACACACTGTGTGTTTTTAATCTACTCCAGTGTTAATATTTGTAGTCTCCTCCTGACACAACCACACTCAAGATTAATTTTTGTCTTTAAAACTCACAGCCATACCCACTAGAAAATGATCACATTTTATTTTTGAGAAATAAATTTTACTTATTATATCAGGAACCTGAAGTCACAGTACAGATGAAGCAAATTCAAAGAAAGCTCATTTGAAATCAGAGATCTACAGGATATTTACAACTGTATCAGTTTAATCCTGTTCTTTGCAGTTTTCTAGATAAACTTTCTCATACTGAAACATGAAAATGTGCTTTGAATGTGTTCAGCAAAAAAATGAAGTATATAAAGATGTGAACTAACAGGGCAAAAAGTGATACTGAGATGAGTAAGCAGCAAGGTTTGAAAAACATGAAACTCTGTGTAAGGTTGTTTCAAAAGGAATTAATCGTTTATCACAGAGCCAGAAATGGAGTTTGAGGAGCAACTACCTCTGATCATTTACTATCAGGTGTAGAAGACTGGGACTTAAACCTTGCCAGACAAATAGAATTTAATGATTTATGTATTGGGACTTTAAGAGACATTCTGAAGGTACAGAAAGGAGCAAAACTCAGCAAAATGTGGCTTCAACGTTCAGAAGGTTTTCCAGGTTGGATTCAGCAAGTAAGCCACAAAATAAATAAATGCATGTCAGTAATTAAATCAGACCACTGAAGAAGAAAGGAAAGCAGCAGAGTCTGCTGTGGGATGAGCCCTAAGCTTAGGGTGCCAATTCCCCAGCGAGGCCAGCACAGGAGTCCCGTCCCCAGGGACTTACCCTGACATAATCCCTACCTGAAGGAAAAGCAGGTTTGCATAAATAGAAGTTCAGCTTGTTAAACCAAGGAGGGGCCCAGGGCCATCCAAACCCGGGCAATCGGGGCTGACGATCCAAGGGAGGCAGCACAGCCTGTCCCACCTTCTGTCAAACAGCAAACTCTCCACACCTCATTTATCCTTCTTTTCACAGGAGTTTTAAACAACCAAAACTACAACCGAAGACTCTACCAGCCTCCTGAACACTTCATTCATGCAACTGTGTGACCTCCTTTGGGTGGCAGATTTTCCAAGTGACCCAGAGTTGCAAAGCCTGGAGCTCCAGGGCTGCAGAGAATTCCCAGCTGACCCCTGGGAAATGTCACAGCTTTGAACTTCACCTTCCCCTCCACACATTTGAAAAGCCCCTGTCAGTCTCCACTGCAAGACAGCTGCAGAGCCACCAAGAGCATTGTTATTGCTGAGCTTGGTTATTACTTTTCCTTAACTTTGAGGGAAATAAAGCACAGCTAAAGAACAGAGAAAGAAGAAAATGCAAATACTGAGAAGGAGTTAAAAGGAAAAAAAATAAATAAGGTTGTTTTCAATCAACTCCCAGCATTTCAAAAGACTGTCAGGCTTCCAGGACAGGGGAAGATCTGGTTTTGTTATGCCCTTAGCAGGTGTTGGGCCTTAAACAACAACACTGGAAACAACAGGGCTATGGGAACTTACTCAACACAAACCGAGAATATTCTCTGAAAGAAACTTTGCTCTCAAATGCCTGTATGTTTACTTACAGACACTTTTTTAGCCATTTGCAGAAGTAAAAAAGCATTCTACTCACATCTTCAGTGTCCTTAACCCGTAAAATCTGTTCCCGCAGGTCCTGCAGGTCGTTGAACGTGGACTGTGCTGTTATAGAATATACTAGTGCAAACCCCTGCCCATTCTTCATGTAGAGATCCCTCATGGCTGTGAACTGCTCCTGGAATCAAATCATTTTTAAAGTAATTAGCTGGTGAATGCAGCTACTGAATAGTTCCAAAGGAATACTTTTATTATACTGGAGACAAGCGTGTAGTGCCACGCAGCATGGATTTACATATTTACCCCTCACACAAACCCACTGAAGCATGGAAATTGAATCAAAGCATTAACACCCTCTTTCCCTTTGGTTTTTTTTTCCTTACTAGAGAAAAGAGCTTCTTGAAAAAATGGGAGAAAGATGCAGAGCAGCAATAAAAAGATCTCTGCAGACAATTTGTTGTATGAAATCCAGAGCAGGCTGGACAGCCCCAGCTCAGAGCTGCCTCTGTCCCACCTGGGAAAGGAATTCCAGACCCACGGAATAACAACTTCTGCTGCTGCTGTTGATCATTCTCAAAGCTTTCTAAATAAAACCAACTTCCAGGGAGCACGGCCTGCCCCTGGGATGTGCTCCCAGCCTCCCAGGGTGGGCTGGGTTAGGGACAGGACTCTGCAGGGCCGCAGGTGACCCTGGCACGGCCAAGGGACCACCCCGGCTGCTGAGGGACAGGTACCAGGTTTACGGAGGAAATCCTCTCCACACAGGCTGGGAGGCCCCCCCTGTGCTGGGACTGGCTCAGCCTGTGCCCTTGTATTCCGGCCACTTGCAAAATGCATGTTTAAAATCCTCCCCGAGCAGAATGGGGGGCGGCAGAGGAAAGGTGAGTGGCACAGGAGGCACCAACCTGTGTGCCCCAGCACTGGGGCACCAGCTGGGCAAGGGGCTCACAGGGCCACGGGCATTCACCACCCTGGGTTTGGGTCATTTAAGGAAATCCTTCCATTTGCATTACTGCAGCTGATTTATTGCTTTTGCTTGGGCAGGATTATCACTCTTAGCAAAGAAACTCCACAGCAATTAGAAGAAGAAGTGGCACTCACTGTCCCTGCTGTGTCCAGGATCTCCAGCATACACTGTTGACAGTCTACTTCCACTTGCTGGGGAAAAAGGGAACAAAGAGTTCAAGCTGAAATGTCTGAAACGGGACAGGCAAGAGGAACCCCAGCTCAATTTGTACTTCTGCCACAAAGGCCTCTGTTAGCAAAGCAGGCACCTGCACCTCCCAAGGCTGAGCAGCCCTGCTATGAGAGGATTAATTATGCCCCAAGCCAGGCATTTGGGTCAGCTCACATGCTCCAGGACTCCCTTCATTATAAAGGCTTAAACGAGCAGCTCACTGCAAACATCTCCACTTAAGTGAGATTGTAAATATCTCGACTTAATCCACTCTTACAAATCAAAGGACCTTAAAACTTTAACTTTTCTTTGCTGCTGGGGAAATAGGGAGTGAGGAAGAGAAGAAAAAGCAAAATATTTCAGGATCCTCACAGTAAGACTTTGCAAATCTTCCACTCACTGGGAAATGTCTCGGATCTAACCGGGGTAATTCCAGGAAAGTCAAGTAAATTTAACAGCAGAGCTCATACCACAATTTACATTTCATTATCACAGGCACAAATGTCACAAGTTTTTAGTGTATGTTTTGGTGCCTTTAATGATGGTGACATTTATGCTAATCCGTGGAACAATGGGTCACTTGACATCAATCCAGGGAAGAAAGCAGCTCTGTGGATGGAATTACGTAACAGCTCAGGGATCCTACAAGGACTTTTGCTCAGCAATTCCAACCCTGCCTCCAAAACAGCCCTGAAGAATTTCACATTCTCTGTGAGACTTGGAAGAAATAAAAAGGATGGTATTTTACCTTTCTGTATGAATCTTCTATTGTTGGGTCATATTTTTCAACAAAAATTCCCTGAACGAACTGTACAGTCTGGGGAGAAAGGAAAGAAGAAAAAGACCTAAGTGAACTGAACACAACCAGAAACATTCACCAAGAGGCGCTTCAGGAAAAAGTAACAACAGTAAAACTGCTCTGCTGTTTAAAGTCAATAGTGGGAACCAGAGAAAAATATATAAAATTTCAATTTTAAAATAAAATTGTGTGTATTTGCTGTTCAAATCACTTTATTCAAGCATGTTTTCAATACTTTTCTGCATGGAAACTGTTTGCTTGCTTTTCTCATGAAAGATGATATCCCCAAAAATGCCTTTACTCCAGTGCCTGTGACTTTAGAAGAATAAGAATCACCAAATATGGAAGACTCAAAATTTCAGCAGAAGCACTGGCAACCTGTCCACTGTGGAAAATCCACATTTCAGTCCAGATCATCCCAGAGTCACAGCGGAGCAGCTCTGGATTACACACCCAGAGACACTGCAGAGCAGCCAGTGAAACCTGGAGAGCCTCCAGCCACTCCACTGGTATTAAACCATTAGGGGAGGAGCCATCACTCACCTCAAAGGGGAAATCTTTCTTCCCTAGATAATTACTCAAAGCAAAAATACTCCAGACACTTCCCACCGAGCTGTCACATGGATGTGACCATTCCTGGACATCCCAGCTCTGTGCCCAGCTTCTGCCAGGACAGAGTTTTCCTTCTGCTCTTTTTCCTTTTCACCCACGCTCTTACCTCCAAGAATCTGCAGCAAAGCAGCACAGGAGTGTCTGGATTTGGCTGGTATTTGTAAAATAACGTGGTGTTCGTTTGGGAAACTGAGAGCGGAGATCCCAGCACTCAATTTTGTCTCTTGAAAATCAACAAATACCTTTTGCCAACTGAACTTTTCACAAGTTTGATACACAAATTCTACCTCATTTAAAAATCATTCTGTATGACTAAACAAATGTATTTTACACTCTCATGAACAAAGTCTCTGCTTCCCCGATATCTTCTTGTCACACTGAACAGCTGTCCCACTCTGCCTGGGGTAGCAGCTCTCAGCACAATCCCAGGAGGAAACCCCACTGTTACCGCGGGTCACAGTGTGAGGTAACAGCAAAACCCAGCAGCCAGAACTGTGCTTTAGGACTGGCACTGTCTCAGCAGGGTCAGGCTGGCACAGCTGCTCCCCAGAGAGGTCAGGAGAAGGCTGCTCTTTGCCACAGGCTCCCACAGGAGCGCGGCCACACCTGCACCTCTTCATTTGGGGAACTCTGGGAAGCAGCCTGGAGTGTGAGGGTCTGACAAACCCCTCCTCACAGGTCGTCATCTCTGAGGTACCTCATTTTTATCGATTATAGGTGAAAAGAAAGGCCAGAGGAGAAGATACAAACCTTATGTGTAGACCCAAGACTTTTAGAACTTTCCCTGAGTTTGGGCTGTGCAGCCCAACTTTGGTTTCCAGTTCTGTGTCAGACACTTGTCACAGTGTCACCCACTGCCACTCCAGAAGACTTTTTTAGCCTCAGAAATGGGGATAAAACTGCTGCACAGGAAACAGAAGTTGCTAAATAATTGTGATTTTGTAAGTGTGAAGGTTTTCTACTGTTCCATCATGGTTACCAAAAGCACCATCAGCATTGTATTGGCACAGAGGAGTTAAAACAAGGAGGATTTGCAGTGGAACAACCCCATACTGTCATCTGCACTCTAATGAAAACAGGGCTGAAAATGAACACCAGCCTCTTTGTTGGACAGGTCAGTTTATACAGTTGGAAGATTTAAATTTAAAGTGACCTCCAGATTATTTTAAATCCCACCTTGGTAACCTCTCCTTGCTAATGCTTGTAAGTACAGAGACACTTTGAAATCCAAATATCATCCACTCTTAGTTGCTAATTGGCACTTATTGTGTGCTCTTATAAACATAATGGATCTATGCTGCATCTGAATGACAAAATATGCTGATTTAGCACCCAGACTGTCAAAAAGAATTTAACTTTTGTTTATCAGACTACTAGAGTATTTGCATTTCAGCTGTTAAAAAGGTCAGTGATGGTGCTGACTCAGACTTCCCATCACAGCTAAGGAAATTCAAATATGTCAGATGCTGAGTAATTTTTATTTACAGCATATTATTAAGTGCCCCATTTCACCCAGTGAGTCTTTCAGTGTTACATAAGAAAAGTAAGATAATCAAGGAAGTGTTGATGGAAAAAGTAATAGAAGTTGCTTAAGTTGCTGTGGAACAACAGAGCTTATAAAAAAATGACACCTACACCTTGTACAGATTAGGATGGGATTGCTGAAATGGCCCACCAAATTTGACACACAACTGAACAATCTCTGCTCCTGTTCATCCGGACTCCAGGTGAGTGAGCAGGATTATCACCTGGCTGTATCAGCAGAATAAACACCAGTGCTCAGCCACTACCACCCCTGAGCCAAGGAGCACAGGGCAGTTCCTTGCTGGAGGTAACTTCACACTTGACCAGTTCTCTGCCCTTCTTGCTGGCGAGAGCTGCTTGACTGCTGAGTGATAAATGGGTGACACAAGTCTGTCCTGCAGTGCTCTGCTATCAACTCTGCCATGTAAACCGCTCCTCAGGAACAAGACAAGTACTCAGGAGTGCAAAGTGTCATCAGCCTGGTCCTCCCTCTGCACTGCCCGGGCTGCAGATGAATTCCCACTCCTGGTGTTTGGAGCCCGGGCTGCTCACTGGGGACGGAAACCACGCAGCCTCCAAGGTGTGTAGGGCTGGAACCCCAATCCTGTGATTGATTCCAGCCAGACTCCACCTGCTGGGCCAGTGGTGGTTGGGCTTTTAATACCCACACACAGATATTCAGCCATGTACAATACAACACCCATGCAGGACGCAGACATGGAACACTAATTAATCACCTCCAAAAACACGACACACCTCCACAGCTCTCTCAGCAGTGCCACAGTGGCTACATGGAAGTCCTGGCACACGTCAGAGGTCACCCAAATATCCCAAAGCATTAATAACATGTTCTGCAGTGAGACTGCCCAGTTGGAAGGCTGTGCATTGGTTTGAGAACTGCTCCCCAGACTCACCAGAGCAGACTTGCCCACACCTCCTGAACCAAGGACCACCAGCTTGTACTCACGCATGGTGTGGTCTGTTCAGAGAGCGACGACCTGCAAGGCAGCAAAAACCCAGCAGTTAAACACAGATTCACAGCACTGCCTCCTGAAAGCAGCGACACACTCCCTTCACCAAATTCTCCAGGGAATGAGAATGTCTTTATTAAAGCTTTGGGTTTCCTGTCTCCACCTGGACACTCCAGCTGAGAAGGCCACTCCGACAGCCCCAGTTTACAGGAGATGGCCAAGCTGGTTCCCTCAGCCTGGCAGTGCTTGGAGAGGAAGAGGATGGACACACCATGGGACAACCACGGCAGCGCCCCAGCTGTGCCGGGCAGCACGAGCTGTCACTGCCTGTCCTCTGCTTCCTCAGCATTCCAGGGCACCAACCAGGGAGTCCTGCACAAGGAAATTAGATCAGAAAGAGGCAAGTTGAGAGGTTACTTCTCCCCTCCGCCCCCAGCAGGGAAGGATTTAGGTCAGTGTTTTCTCTCTGGAAAAGGTCAGGCCCAGTGTACGGCTGCCAAGGCAGAACTCTCTGCTCGCCCAGCACAGACTCTGCCTTTTTATGGAAATCTTGCAACTCCCTCCACTCACTACGCAGCACCAGAAAACTTCTCATTCTCCTCGAGATTCCCTGACAAATAAGGCAAATGACAAAGCTGGTGATAAACATTTTGCACGATGTTTACACGAGCAGCCAGGCTGGGCTGTCCCGATGGCGGGGCTCAGGCAAACAATGAGCTCAGCCGCGAATCCCCCCTTCCGCACGGGACGCCGCTTCCTTCCCAAGTAAGGCTGCACAGACACCAGTGCTGGCAGCCTGGGCAAGCTCCACTCCTCTGAGGCATTCAAACTAACGCTGCCACAGGATTTATGGCTTCACTGGCTGCAGTCTTTTAAAATAAAGCCGTCTTCCAGGGAGTTTGATAGAGAAATGTATCACCTTGTCAACTGCCGTGAACAAGCCTGTGAAGAACAGGGGTTGTATTTTTAGCTTTGCAATGTGGACAACTCCCTGACAATCTGTGTCTCAAGTTTATGTAATCATTAAATCGGGACAGGTTCTCTTCTGTCATTTCAGCTCCCCAGGGAAAGCTGTACAACACAGAGTCAAGAGGAAACCCAGGTGCTGCTGCTCACCCATCGCCAGTGCCGGCCCGCCTGCCTCGGGACCGCTGCTGAACGGGGAACTGGAGACCCTCCCCAAACATCCCACCTTAGCCCTCCCCCCTCAGCCACAGCCTGGTTTATGGCCTGAATGTGACACAAGTACAGGTTTAAACAAAAACTTAAAAATCCCACGTGCAGCTGGAGAGAGACACAGAAATTTCTGGGTTCTCTTTAGAACAAATTTAAGCTCGTTTTGAAGCCACAATAACAGAAATCAAGCAGCTGCCTGTGCTGAGGCTCTGTGCAGTCACATGGCCAAGCTGCCCTTCCCTCATCCAAGCCTCAGAGAGGGAATAAGGCTCATGCCATCAGTGCATGCCATCATTTTAAGCACCTGGAGGTTTTCCTTCAACTCTTGAAGCCCACGTGAGCTGCAGTTGCTTAACTGCAAATTGTGAAACCAAATCAAACTGAAGGGGCTTTTCAGAAACTGTCTAAAAGGAGAGCAAGCAATGTCTGTGCACTCTAGGACATTGACAACAGTTTGGGCTAAATTCTGGGAACTGTAAGCTCTTCTGCTTGAACACTTCCCTGAGAAGAGACATTCACTTCCTTTCTTTCAAATATCGTGATTTGGGATGGGAAGGAGAGGGGAATTCCAATTAACAATGACTTTCCACTTGATAATCCCTAGAAATTAAAAGGTGATGCAATTTTTACAGAGCATAAATGGAACTTATTGATCCAGTTTGTCTTCATTTTCCTACAGTTCCACAGTCAGTTCCACTGAAGAAAACCCTGAAAGCCACCAAGCTAAGGGTTAAATTTAGCTGTGGACTATTTCACTTCTTATTTATAGTAGAAAATACTTGTGGGAAAGTTTTAGCTGGGAGCAGTACAAGACTAAATTCTCATTTCTTCTCTACACTATTTGCTGATTTTTTTTCAGGTGCAACAGGAAACCGAGATCCTGAAAGGCACGAGCCTTATTACTGTAAACCCCACACGCCTTCATTATCTTGTAGCTCTTTCACAAGTATGTTAATGTTATCTGTTTATACAACATGAATAGAGTGCTCAAGAAATTACTATGCTGCATCCCAGCCAACTTTTCATTTGGCAACTGCTGAAGCCCACCTAAATACAGTCAGACACAGCAGCATTCATTTCCATCCAGAGCTCTCTGGAGCAGAGTCACATGCTGTGAAGCAACGGCTCCATTTCAAAATGGAATTAAATTATGGGTGTTAGGTGTTCCTTTACAGTCAAGAAAAGAGTATGATCACTAAGGAGCGTAAAAAAAAAATCTGTAAATGTTGTGAAACTGGTCTCATCAGTTCTGAATGCTGGGGTCCAAAAACAAAGCAAAAGCTGAGCGTTGTCTCCTTGCTCCCTTCTCCCAGACACAGGCACGGCGCTCCAGCAGGACAGGCACAGAGCACAGAGCACGTGTCACACACCCCATCTCTGCCCCGAGCTGCAGCTCCTGCTGCCCCTTTTGTCACTCTCCAAACCACCCAACACCTGCAGCATCTGCAGAGCAATAAATCAGGAGGAGTCTTTCATCTACAATCATGAAAAACTTTGCTTCTACAGCATCAAACACCTGATACATCAGAATTCATCTCTTTCCTGTATTCTTTAACAGAGCATCTCTTCTCTGCTGCTACTGCCACCAGACTGCCCAGGAAGAGACAGGAATGGATGTTCTTCTGTTCACAGCCCCAGATGCCCAGCTCCTTCCTGATGGAAAAGCAAAGGGCTCCACCCTGGGAGCACATGCAGAGGTGAAGAAAAGATGCAGGATATTTGCTTCCATGTCCAAGTCAAAGGCAGTGCAGGAGAGGATCTCTGAAGGAGCTGGATGCAAACCTGAACCCTGGTGCTCACCTGCACCTTTGTTCAGCCAAGCCCTCGTGCACTCTCCAAACTGCACAAGTCCTCCCTCACCCTCCTGCAACCCTGGGGCTGAACCAGGGCAGGAAGAAGCAGAACTCTCAGGGTATTTCCCAAGCAGCAGAAGTGGGGCACAGGCTGGGGGAGGGCACTGGGGTAAGAGCTGGGGCCCTTCAGGACATAAAACTGATGCAAAATTTAGCTGCTTCTGTTACAAAAGTTTCAGCAGCTCAGTAAGAAGTTTATAATTTGGGTGGTGGGGAGAGAGAAGCATAAATCAAGATAAGCAAACACAGCACTGAAAAAGAGCGTGTGCAAGAACTTCACTTATAAACTATCAACGCCAATGTTCATTAAATTTCATTTAAAATATATTGAGAACCCTAAAACACTCCTACCTTGGCATAAAAGATCTCTCATCAGTGTTAGCAGCTCTACTGAAGGTTCTTCCAGGCTCCCCGCAAGGAACTGAAAAAAAGAATAAAAAAAGAGTTAATCATTTTTCAAATGTCAGCATTTGCACAGCATCTCTGTAGTGCTTAAGTCAAACCATGTTCCTGTGGACTTTTCCTCCCCAATATTCTCTGTGGAAGAGTTCACTTGCAAAAGACAAACTGAGGTCAAACTAACCATGTTTGAGGTTGCATGAAGTTCACAATTAATTTTAGAAGATGAAAACTTAGTACAGAAAGTACAGTCAGGAACACAGCAGAAATGTTTAGAGCAGCCCAACGCGCCGAGTGATGTTAAAGGGGAAAACCCATCCCTTACCTGCTCCCAATTAGCACTGCCATGGCCAAGTCCAATGCAACACCTACAGAGCACAGTAACTTCAGGGAATCCATCAGGTTTGCGGCAGGGGGTGCAACGAGAGGAGCTTTAAAGGTCACTTCCAACCCAAACCATCCTGGGATTCTGGGGCAGTCCTTGAGAGCAGGACAGCTCCCAGCAGCACTGTCCCCCTGCCCCAGGAACCTGCTGGCCCCTTGTCCAAGGGTTTCAGAAGGCTGGAACACTTCCAGTATCCCAGACCTCTGTTCAGTAACACTGAACAGCAGCAGGAGTGACACTTCACACAGTAATCACAGCATTGGCTACACCCTGCTGCTACGGCAGGCAAAGAGTCCTTTTTACAGGTTCAGCACTTCATCCTTTTTTTTCAAGGGATAAAAGAATCAATTGTTCCTCTAGAACCATAGGAAGTTTAAATGAAAACCTCGTAAGTTGTTTTATTTGAAAATACTTCTTTTTAGCAGCTCCGCATTCAACACTTTGGAGCCACCTTGGAGCCACAGAAATCAAAATTGTTTAGAAACAGATATTGAGGCTCTTATAATCTTTGTCAAATATTTTTCCAAACATAACAGGAAGGGAGTCCAGAGGGCAGGGTTGGATGGGATATTGGGAAGAAGTTCTTGACTATAAAGGTGGGGAGGCCCTGGCACAGGCTGCCCACAGAAGCTGCCCCATCCCTGGAAGTGTCCAAGGCCAGGTTGGACGGGGCTTGGAGCAACCTGGGATAGTGGGAGGTGTCCCTGCCCGTGGTAGGGGCTGGAACTAAATAAACTCTAAGGTCCCTTCCAAGCCAAACCAGTCTGTGATTCCATGAATTTTAGTGGAAGCAGTGGCAGCCCCAGACAGGACAGACAACGATGGAGCAGCACCGGCTGCACTTGCACTCAAAAAGCACAAGGCACAGCCCAAGTTTAAAAAAGGGTGAGAGAAAAGGAACAGAAAGAAGTGAGGCACAGAAGGGAGCAGCACAGAAACCACAGCACCAGTTCCTAGAAAACACGTGAACTGGCCCCTCAAGGTGCAGCTTCTACACCCACGTGCAGTGGTCACCTGAGCCGTGTTCTGCTCTCTGCTCTGGGATAGAGAAAGGGAGGGAAAGACGTCCCTGGGAGAGAGGAGAGAGAGGCAGGGAGCAAGGACCACTCACCTGGCTTTAAGGAAGGAAAAGAGAATAACTCCTTGCTTGCTCATCACTTACACCTCCCTTTTTCTGATTTTCACCAAGCGGAAACCAAAATATTGCACATTTCCAAGGGAAAAGTGCCATCAGCATTTTGCAGGTTTGGGAGAGAAGCACAGATGTCTCTGTGAACTCCAGCACCTCCACTCAGGCTGGCTGTGCCACTCCTGTGGCCGTGCCCTTCCCATTTCCCAAACGAGAGGCAGATTCTTGGGACGTTGCAGCCACATGTCCTGGTTATTTTTATCCTGGCAGTGAAATACTGAATCGTGGCTACTATAAACAAACCTGTTTAATTTTGAGCTTGTAGATGTTCCCCGTGCCAGTTTTTTTCAGTTGCTATAAACTAGGCCGTGAAAAGGAGTGGATTTTCTTTTTTTAAAAGTGTCAACTAAACATTGCTCAATACTCTACCAAAATCCCTTCATTACTCAGAGCCGTGTTGGCAAAACAAACCCAAATCCAGCACTTCTGCAAAGGGAAGATTTACAGTGATCAAAACCACACTTAAACTGACAGATTCCCTCCACAATAAATAATAAAATCCAAACAAATAGAATGACACAGCAGTGAAGGCTGGAAACACAAAGCCAAGGATCTCCCCTTGGCTCCAACCAGCACTGCCCAAGACAGCTCCACTCACCTCCCGCTCCCTGATTTGTTCCACACCACCTTCTTAGATACTCAATTACTCAATGAAGCTGAAAGCACAGGAAATACTTTCCTGATGCTCATCAAAGCTGTCATCAATTAGGCAGTGGTTATACGGGAGCTGTGCTGGGAACAGGGACGGTGGATCCCGAATCCAAGGGGGCTTGTCTGGAAATCACACAATTAATTAGCAGATACCTCCCCTAAAGAGCAGCAAACAAACACTGTCACAGATTACCCTGTTAGATAGCAAGGAGTTTATTTAATTAATAAAAATCACTGTCATGGACTTGTTTGCCAAGCCTCTTTCCCGAGGCAGTCAAACTCCCTGGCTTTAGGGTGTAGGGAAAACCTCTTCCACTTTTCCTGAGGCCACGAACACCAGAAAAACAAGAGGGCAGAGGAAAAAAAGACAAAAAGACCAGACTAAGCAGAAAGCAGGACTTCAATGTGACTTCAAAAGTACAATTTGACAAACTTCCATTCACAGACTCTGCATTTATTTTATTACTCATTATCAACGCAGGCTCTGACACCAAAGTGTGCTTTATATATTAATATTACATAAGAGGTAACATTTTATACACTGTGGCAGAAATCTCAGCCTCAGTATTGTAATTTTAATAGTAAAATCATAATCATTTCCACTGACTGCTTTCAGCATCAAATCAAATACAGTCAAGGCAACAAATGTGTAATTAGCTATGCACAAGCCTGTTGTAGGATGAGTCACAACCCCACTGTGGTGCATTCCTGATGCTGGATCATACATGCTGTCCCTTGTCCAAGTCATCAGTAATTTATGTTTAAATATATTTTTCTTTTTGTTTTTCAGGTAACAAATAAACCCAAAAAGACACAAGAAGAAGCACACACGAAAAATAAAGCTGGTGACAAGGCAAATAAGCAAACAGGTATTTGAGAGCACAAGAGAACAACTACACAGGCCAGAGGTGTCATCTGGAGAGTTCAGTAACTAAAAGGCAAGAGAGCAGCCTTCCAATCTTGCATCCATTCCCCAAAACTCCAGCCCCAGCCGTGTGCTCCTCTGAACCACATCCCAATCACCACTTTCTGCATCGTCCCACATCCTCCTGGTGTGCTGGGAGTTCCTGACCCAGGGCCATAAAAGCCCGGGCAAAGAGTAAAGTCCTCTAGCAACAGAGTCCTTCCGACTCCAGTGTTGTGCTGAGCTGGAGCTTTGGGCAAATTAACTGCAGCCCACACAAACACGGCACAGAAACGGCCTCCCTGGAAAACAGCAATAATTCTGTCATTGGAAATAGTCATTTTGTGCACAGACACACTGAGACTGATCCTCCCCAGCCTGTAATCTTTTGTGCAATCAGCTTCACGCTGAACCTGCAATTTTAAATAACATAATGTTAACTTCTATGGAAGTGACTGCCTAATTATTCATTGGAAATTGCTTTGCTATAGAAGCTCTCCAGGCAAGGAACAAGGGCTCTGGGCAGCTAAAGCCTGCCATGCTGAAACGGCTAATTTATTTTTTGTGCTATTGGTCTGCACTTGCAAAAAGTTGCTAGGGACATGTGCCAGCCAGACAAAGGCAGGGGAGAGGAAGCCAGCAGCAAAACTCAAAGACCAACACACACTGCATCCCCAAATTAGAACAAAGTGCTACGTCAGTGGCTGGAGCTGGCAGCCTCCCCTCCGGCCGGACTGCGGCACTGCTGCAAATTAATACTAATGAGCACTGAGCTGCAAACAGGACACATCCACCTCAACTCTGCAGACTGAGGGGAAAACGGACTTTTCTTAATTATGAATATATATAAAAACAGTTCAGTAAGAAGTATTGTGTGGTTACAGGTGCTCCCGAGCAACACCACGGCTGCACTCGGCCATTTCTCCTTTTACCATCTAGACCTACTTGACCAGTTCAGCAGAGGGGTTTACACCATTCAGAGGAATTATCCACAGCCTTTTTTGGAAGAAAAAAAGAAAAAAAGACTGCTTTTCCCCCTTCCTCATCAGCCAGAAGTGTAAACGTTGAAGGGCATCACCATTAGACACAGCAGCCATTTATGGGACTTCCTCCATCTGTCGTCTCCCACAATCCACAACTTGCCACTGACTTTTAAGCCCTCTGAAGTTTTTTTTCCTCTCCATTTTCTTTAGTGGAAAAAACATCCTGACCTTTTATAAAACAGATTAAATTCCAGACAGACTCGAGGAGGCTCGACCATAGCAAAAGACCAGCTCCATTCTACTTGGTAGGAATAATTTGTTGTGCTGATAGTAGCTTGGCAACGTCCTTCACTATTCTTCCGGGTTTATATAATTGGAGTAAATAAGTGACATGAGGTAGATTGTCACTGCAATTTCAGCTTGCACTTTAATTACTTCATTTCTGCAGTAATAGTGACCAGACATTGGGCGTAAAGCCCAGTTTGACTTTACTTGGTCTCCAGCATAAAAAATCTGATGGAGAGACAAAAACAACTTCCAGCCCACGAAGGGTTCTTTGAAACTTCTCAGTAAAATTGTGGAGGTTTGAACTGCTCTTCCAATGTATTTCAAACTGACATAGGGTAGGTTAAGATTATACATTGGGAAGAAATTCTATACTAAAAGGGTTGCCCAGAGCAGCTGTGGCTGCCCCATCCCTGGGAGTGCCCAAGGCCAGGCTGGACGGGGCTTGGAGCAGCCTGGGACAGTGGGAGGTGTCCCTGCCCACGGCAGGGGTGGCTCTGGATGGGCTTTAAGGTCCTTCCAACCCAAACCATGCCATGATTCTGTGATTTATACCCACCAGTGACAGACTAGCACCAAGCCTCTAAACCCACGCTGTTGTCTGTTACCCCTTCCCAGCTCTTCGGGGGACCGGGCTACCTCACAAATTCCAGGAAACATTAAGATTCTTTAAATCCTCCAGGCAAAGCTACAATAATCAGTGTGTGTGTGTGTGTACACACTGGACTGGACCACGGAGCCCGTTCTAAAGGTCAGGTTTGCATGTGCAGCCAGAGATTTCCCAAGCCTTGCCTGGTGTGTGGCAGGCACCAGCAGCCAAGGCCCCGCCGCTCCCTGAACGCCTCTCCGAACAAGCATTCCCAGCAGGAAAAGCCCCCACTGCCCATATGGCCACTTATTAATACTACATTTGTTTATCAGTTCAAATAAACCCCCTACAGCAAGAAGCATCCAGGCAGTGAGGATTTAAATACAGTTCACAACGGAGGTGCTTTAGCACTGTCAAGTAGAACTGCACCTCCTGAATGCTTTTCATGGCAGATTTTAAGGCTTGATAGGAACCTGAAGAGCAGTAAATGCACAGAATGGCCTTAAAACACAGGAAAAGGTAACAGTTTCATTATATTTCATAAATAAATTACCTAATGTGGTGCTTAATCCTTCAGTATTTAGCTCAGCCCCTTAAAGCTGCTTCCTGGAACCTGGGGGCAGAGCGGGGTGGAAACTGAATTTTCTTTTACAACAAAAACGAAACTTTCTTCTGTGTGAAGATTTTAACTGAAGGAACATTCAAATGAGTTATTAACACTTCAGTGCCAGAGCGAGAGCTCTGAGGCCAGGAGGGTTATAACCAAACCACTGCCTCTGCACTGGGGGCTCTCTGAAGCTTTTTAATCCTCCTGAACCTGCTTAAAAGGGCAAAACTCCTTTGACAATTCATCCTGGAATTTCCTTTATGGAGAGTAAAAGGTGACATTAAAGGAAATAGCTGTGATAGTTTAATCAGTTTTATATGAGCCATTTCAGTATTTATAGGTCAAACTTGATCACAACCAAAATAGACTGTTATACAGCTATCCCGAAACAGCAACAAACCCAAACCCAGGGGCAGCTGGGCTCCTGCTCCAGAACAGGGGCTGTGCTTGACTCACTCGGAAGGGAGGACACATCCTCCCAGATGAGCACCACTGGCATCAGCCAGTCCTTCCCCTCCACCTCATCAGCACTATTCAAACAGGAACAAAAAAAGTCTTATTTTTAGAATGTGTCTTTGGAACGGTAAGACGTAGGGCAATAGGCAAAAAAATCCTCTCTCCCATATTAATATGTAAATTTGTTACGGACATGGCCGAGGACAGTGGGTTCTGCACCCTGGGCAGGACCTGAGGACACACCACACTTCACGTGAACGTTAATTGCCATCTCCCACCATTTCCGTGCTTTCCCTGTGGGTGAGGACACCTTCCCACCAAAGTTAAAACTCCCACTCATCTGTTTTTTCTACAGCAAATCTACAAATCCATCATCAGCCAAAGCCATGCCCTCAGCAGGCTACTACCACCACTGGTGTCCAAAAAGCTCTGAATATATTTTAACTTCTGCCCAGACAGATGCAGTGGATGTGAACTCGGCATGAAAGGACAACAAAAGAAGTTACAGCACCCCAGCTCTACAGACATAACTTAACTCTTCTGGCAGCTGCTGGGCCACCCCAACACCCAGCTCAAGTCTGCTTTAGTGCTAAATGGATTTGGACTCGATTTTGTGTTCATGACAAGGGTCTGGGGCAAACGGTTCCTTTAACAGAGGCGACAAAGTACTGAAATTACAGAATAAAGGAAAAGACCCACTTTCTCACAATCACAGCACTGAGAAAGTGCCCTGGAGCATTACAACATCTGTTTGATCATTTTAAATGAGATTCCTGAAAAAGCTTTGACTGCATTCTAGTGATCAATATGCCAATGCAGTGTGTTCACAAAACAAGGCAAAGCTGTAATAATATTGTCATCTCTACAACTTCGTAAGTGATCTGATGAGTTAAAAGCCCTAAATGCATAAATATTTCATGAGAAAGGCTGTCTGCAACCACTTCAGTCTGTATCTTTAATCTTAATGTTATTTTCAGCCACAATTAGTGCTATAATCTAAAGCAGAAAGCAACAATTGGCAAAATTTATTTTATTTTCACCTGTATTTACTTCGTAAATCCATCAAGATTTCAGCTCTTCAGGCCTGATACCCAGTAACTGTTACCCAGCACAGGACTAACAAACACATCAAATCTCAGGGTAAAGCAAGATGTGCTGGAATGAGACTGTTACACAAAAAAATGAAAATTGCACCAGAAATAGCCTTACCCAGTGAACTATGAGTTACTTTTAACTACCACGTGGTGAGTGGCATATAAAAAGATATTATTCTGCATGTCAGCTGTCTGTAATGAAAGTTTTCCTCTTCTCAGCAGCCCCTCCCTACAACTTCAAGTTTATTTGCATGAGAGAAAAGAATATTACATAAAAATACATCATAAAAGGCACTGCAACCAATACATCCAGCTGAACTGCTCCTCCCACGTACTCCGTGCTTTCCAGATTAAGGGGCTATTTCCCACTAAAAATGTGAGAAATGCCTGGTTCCACACAGGCTCCCCACTTGGACAAAACCCTAGGGCAGCCTCACTTCCAGAAGCACGGAGCACTCGCAGCCAGGGATGCTCAGGTCTTCCACGAGCAGAGTGAAAGAACTCTTTTGCCCTGAGTTCACACGCAAGACCCTGATTTAAACATGACAAGCTCACATTTTTTCAGTATTAGAACACTGCAGAACACAACATCATTGAATCCAACAAACATTTCAACTATAAAAAAAAAAACCCCAAACATTCCAGCCAGCCTTGAATTTGCAGTTGTAGCCAGTGACAAGTGAAATGCAAGTGTCTGTTTTTCTGCAATGCTCCAGCAAGCAGCAGTTATGCAACACAACCCACTGACAAACACACTACTAGTTGCAGTATATTCCCAAAAAGCAGGTTCTTTTGACAAAGCAACAATCACCTATTACAGAACTGCTCATCCTGCTCGTTACATGAGTGTATTTTTGAGTGCCTCATTGCATTTAACAGTGATTAACGAAGATTTGTTTCAGCCCTAACACAGGCACTGCTGTGGGCACATCCAGACCTCTTGCTTCAGTGCCCCAGATGGATGTAAGTCTTTTCCATCTTATCAATATTCAAAATAAGTAACAAACCATAATGACTCAGGCCACCTGCTCAACAGGACTGTTGTTGCCTGGCTCCCCATATTTTAAGTCAAACCAAGTGAAATGGGTGAGAAAGCCAAGGCAAGCACCTGCAGCCATGGGCTGTGAGCAGCCCTGGAGATTCCTTTCTTGCTGTTTGTCCTGTTACCTGTTTCTTCCCTGTTATAAAAGCCTGTGGAGGGTCAGACTTTCCCCTCGGACAGATGATTTTGTTCATCAAAAGAAAACAACCAGCAGTTTCCAAAACATACGAAGTCTGCTTTTGTCAGCATCTGGATTTCTCAACCAAAAAAAAATCCAATACGTTCCTTTACCTGGGTTCAGGTCAAGCCACTGCAGCTGCTCTGAGGAAGTGCCTGTTCAGGTATAGCAGGTATTTCCCAACAGCCAGCACCCAATACCTGCTGGAGCACCCTCAGCACGGAGCAGGAGCACATCCAAACATCCAAACACCCTCTTTATGTGGCCACGTCGAGGTTCAGCAGAGCCACCCGACCTGCTCCAGCTGCCCTGCCCTGGGCACTGCTGCCACAGGACAAACACAAACAGGCAGCTCCACGCTCACCTTCAGCCAGGTGTGCTGCCTGCTGCAGGGTTCTGAGTGCAACCCGCCATGGAGAAGTTACAAGCCCCCAAACGATTGGAGATCCACACTGGGGATGGGTTTTGGTGTCCCATTTCTTCCCACACACACCTCAGAGGATCTTTCCACAGCACATGAATCCAATTTGAGTTTAAACACACCATTTCTGATTAGGAATGTAACAGGCAGTGGCTCCTCCTTGAACACCACCCTTCTTCCCACAGCCTCCTCATTTTAATATCATTAAATGGATTACTTTAGAGAAACAACTATTGCAGTATTTGTAAGGGAAGAAGTGCTCCCTCACTAACCAGCTTCTGTCCCTTTGCAGATCACAACTCGTTTCATGGGGGGTGAAATGGCACCAAGAGGTTCAGCACAAAGTGCTTCAGTGAAATTCCAGGTACCATCAGCTGAGCAGGTCCAGGTGTGTCCTGACTGAAGCTCTGCTGTCACCCGTCTACAGAGCTCCCCCTGCACCCCTTTACTTCAGAAGGGAGCTCAGAAAACAGGCACCAATTAACACAATTATGCTATCACAGGAAATAACGGGAAGCTTTTAATGATGAGCTTTTAGCTCCGAAGGGTTTCAGTTAGACATGTCAAACCAGCTAACAGAGGATGTCAACACTCACCTGCAACAAGCAAAGCCAGCTGAAAAACAAGCAGTGGAGACCCTCAGTTTGTTGCAAAAGAAAGGCAGCTTGATGTAAATGCCATAAATGCAGGCTGGTTCTTGCAAAAACAACCTGTTACCACTGAGGACAGAGACCAAACGTCACCTACGTATCCACCATCCTGAATAAGCCACAGGTCAGGTTCTTTCCAAGAGCCACCATATCACCTCTACTGCTGCCCTAGGTCAGATGTGTCTGCAACTGCAGTTTCTTGTTCTCTTCTCAACTCCTTTCCTCCGTCAGCAGTGGTACTTGCACAATAAAAGCGCATCTTCTTCACTCTTGCTTTAATCCTTCCTCTCCTGGTCTAACAGTTCAACAGTTCTTCACGTAACCAACACAATGTGTTTTTACTCTGATATTCATGCTAGAGACACTGAACTGATCAGCTGGACTCCTGCTGGGCTCTTGCTTCCAAGAGTTCCTGAACGCTCGACAGTAAAAACTGAACGATGAGAAAGCAAAGGAGTCCAATCTCTGTCTTGCCCTCCTAATCTCAGTGCAGCTGCAGAGGGTGAGCAACCCACTACTGCTCCTACCTGCAGAAACCAACCCTTATGGGAAATGTTCTACCCACAGAAAACGTGCCTCTCTTCTTGGCCTCACTACTGCAATCTAGCACCTGTATATGGAGACTGGAATAAATTCATCTTTATACGTTTATGCTCTATTTCACCATTTCCATTAAGTGAAATGCCCTGAACTGGATTCTACCTTCCAGCACCTGGAGGGAGCCACAGGAAGGATGGAGGGAGGCTGTTTGCAAGGGCCTGGAGCAACAGGACCAGGCCAAACCCTTCTGGGATTCCACGGTCCCATTCTGTGCAATCCTGGCAGGAGGAAGCACACTGTACTGTCAGTCTGCTGAGTAACAGCCGCGGGGTGATACAGCTCTAGTGCCCACCCAAGCTGTGCCTCAGGAACAAAAAGCCAAGCCCTCCTTTATCCCCTCCGTACTTCCAAGGAAGGATATAATCCAAGGAGAAACATGTTGGAGAGGTGAACTTTTCACGGCATTAATTTCTACCCAGAGAGCAGTCTAGGAACACAACCTCAAATCCTGCCTGCCACCAGACTTCAGTACTGCAGCAACTAAACCAGAGCATCTCACACAAGTTTTAACACCTGAACAAGACACCCTGGACCAAGAGAGCTGAGCAGGATGAACTTTTCTTTCAGAAAACTTTGGGACATCCTTACTTATCTCTGCCATTAGGTGTCATGTTTCCAGCAGCAGAAACTTTCCTAAAGTGCAAACACAAAGGCCTAAGTGACAATTTGACCCTGGGATTTATGAGCACCCTTTTAAGAAGATACCTCCATTAAAATTCTGTTTAATTTCCTATTAACTACTGAATAAAAGAGTAAAAGCAAATCAGTAACTACTTCAAGGCTCAACATAAAATAAATTCAGGCTGTACATTAACCACCATCCTCACTACCTCCTCTTCAAAAAAATAACTCAACACTCCCCCAAATCAAGGCCAAAAAAATCCAAACACAATCCCAGTACTTGACTGAGTTTTAAAAGCTGCATCTCTCTTGAATCTGCTTCTGCAGAATTAAACACACAAAGTTAAGTGTGACTTAATGGTGATGGTGAGAAGTGACTGATGGTCAACATTAATGTGGCTCATCAGAAATTACGAGAAAGTGATAAAATAGGAAGTCTCCCATATTATCCTGAAAAGCCTTGATCAGGATCCACAGCCAGAGCCAGCTAGGCTGACTTCAGCAAGCTTGAAAGCAACACTGGACCAAGGATGATTCTGAGTTTCAAACAGCTACACGTAAAAAACATTTCAAATAAAAAGCCTAAAGACTTGAACTTACGTCTGTTCAAAAGGTTCACTCTGTTTTCTCTAGGAAAACAGACAACACGTTCTGTTGTCAGACTATCAGGACTCCTCCTGAAGATGATTTTTAAGAGGGTGAAGTTGCACAGAAGCAATCTGTTCTCTAAATACTGAGCACGAGTTCAAAGAGCCACCGAGTGCGCTGTGCACGTGCAGGGTACAAGAAACAACACTGCAATATAGAGCACAAACAAATGTTCAGAGTTGTTTATGCCTGAGACGGTGATTCAATATACAATTAAAACTTTTATGTCCAAGTCCATCCACATGTTGCACCCCTGCTATTTAATTACTTTTCAGTTTTTTTAAGAACAGTCCTCAGACTGGATGAACAGCCACGAAATGTATCACTAATAACCTATGTCTGTATATTTGCAGCTTATGGTTTCAAATATAAACTGTTCTGATGCACTCTGTAAACACGGGTCTCCAAATAAAAGCATTAACGTGTCACTGGACTTATGCTGTGCGAGTAATTCAGCCCGTTTGGCCGGGAGATCCTCTCAAAACCTTCAGCAAAGCTACTTACCCTAAAAACAGCCACGCCAGAGCCAAGCCACGTGATGACAGCCAGCGCTCGGCTCCCTGGGAGCCCTCACAGTGACAGCTCGGCTCTGGCACCGCGGGGCCTGGGTGGCATTGAGGTTTCCTCGGCACCACTGTGGTCCCTTCACCAGAGCCCTACACCCTCCTGGGCATCTCCCACACACAGGCTCTGAGAAATAGCTGCTTTTCAGAGGGATAACTCGCTTCCCTGCGGAGGATCTGAGGGAACACAAACACTGCACATGAAAACAGAGTATTTTTAGCAGCGGTGCGAGCACAGCACTTCCTGCCGACTCCACCTTGAAGAACGACAGACGCTCTGTCACCCTCCCTTCCAGAACCAGCATTTCACAACTTCTGCTACCTGCCACAACACAGAGAGGCAAGGGACAATCTGCTGAGAACCGCAAGTGACAATTTCCCAGTTTCTAACTTGGCACTGAAAACTTCTGTTGGAATATGTTGTCAGTCTCCACTCACGTCAATAAATCGATGCCTTTTTTCCTGCCACAGTGATGAACAGAACATTAAATGTTTTTATTTATTACACTGATTTTTTTCCATAGCAACCAGATGTGAACATGGCATTCCCAGCATAATGAAGTCACTATAGCAACGTGATAATGATGTCAGAATAATCACACAGCATTTCATACTTGCTGAAATACATCGCTGCTATGAATTCAGAAAGTTGCAGAGACCACAAAAGCAAGAATGCTCCATCTGGAACTTCCCTTTAACTTGCCTGGTTTTGGATAACTTCTCATTAAAGGCACAGAGCTTTGCTAATGTACCATTTTCTGTTTCTCCAAGCTTCGTCCATTACTTCCTGAAAGCCTCACAAATTCCCACATTAAAACCTTCTCAGCTCTGAGGGATCTGCTACACCAGGGAGAATTACTGACACACCATTTCAGCAAGAAACAAGCAATGACACACATCACAACAGTGAAACATTTCAGGGCAGACAGGCACTGTCAACTGAACAGTCACTCTCAACTCTTCAGATAATCTGGTGTCTCTTTATGAGGAGCAACACAACTACTCAGAGAGAATTACAACAGCAACTGAAATTACAGAGAGCTGATACAATACTCCAAAGGCAGACAGGCATTTTCAAGGAAAACAACTATTTTAAGGAATATTATCTCTCCTGTTAAGCTACTGAGAAGAAAAAAACCCAGAGCTTTCATGGTTTGCCCTTCCTGTTTGCAGCTCTTTCCAAGCTGTGAGCAAAGCAAAGCTCAAGCGCCGATTCCAGCTCGTCAGTCGCTATTGACTCGCTGTGTCCAAACCCCATCCTCCCACTGGGGAACCTTCACAGGAAACCCTGCACCAAAACCAGGTGTTCCGTACCTCCAATATCACAAAGACACCAATCAACGAGAAGTATCTAAAAACCAAAGTTTCCCCATGCAGAGAACAGTTTTTCTTTAAAGTGACTGACGGTAGTGCAAGAAACCTTCTCAGAGCTGAGGTTGTCTGAGACAACCAGTCCTTGGAAGCGGAGCATGAGGATGGGCCGGGAGGATGAGGATGGACCAGAGGATGAGGATGGACCAGCCCACTGCTCCACGTGGCTCACGAGGGGCTCCCCCTTGGCTTGTCCCACCTGCCCAAACCTCCTGCTGCCCCTTCAGCGTGGCGAAGCGGGGTGGCTGGTGAAGCCTGTCCCTGGTCCTGCCATCCCCTGTCCCTTGCCCTGCCAGCCCCCCCTCCGCGCCCCCAGCCTCGCTGTCCCTTTACCTCCGCTGCTCCGCGGGGCCGGCCCCGCACAAGCCCCGCGCCCCCTCCCACCGCGGGGAGCAGCGAGCAGGGGACGCCTCGCACACACCTGACCCCACCGAGCACCGCACGAATCCCGGTCATTTCCCGAGGCTCGGCGACGCTCCCGGCTGCGCCCAGGGCCGGCCGCCCCCGCCTGGGCCCGGCTGCTCGGCCGGTGCCGCACAAGATGGATGTCCAGCCGGGGACGGGACGGGACGGGACCGGCCGGGGCAGGACGGGGCCGGGGCCGGGGCGAAGCTGCCTCCCCGTCCTGCCGGCCGGGCTTCGCCTCGGCCCGGGGCGGGAGCGCTCGGCGCGTCCCCGCTGACACCGCCCGGACCCGCCGGACTCCGGGCC
>WBMZ01002740.1:0-67004 GCA_013400975.1 Atrichornis clamosus
CGGGGTGGGGGCGCTGCCAGGACCCGTCCCTTCCCGCCAGTGTCAGTGCTGGTCTCGGTCCTGCAGCCGCTGTCATGAGAAGCCGGAGCAACTCGGGCGTGCGTCTGGACGGCTACGGGCGCCTGGTGCAGCAGACCATCCTCCGCCACCAGGTTCGGGCCCTGCCCGGGAACGGGGGGCGGACCCGGGGCCCCGGCGAGTCCCGCCGGCCCCTGGGCCGTGGAGTTACCTGGGAACTGTGTGTCCTCTCCCGCAGGACGCGGTGACGGGGCTGCTCCCCGCTAGCGCCGACCACCCGGACGCCTGGGTCCGGGACAACGTGTACAGCATCCTGGCGGTCTGGGGGCTTGGCCTGGCCTACCGCAAGAATGCCGACCGCGACGAGGACAAGGCCAAGGCCTACGAGCTAGAGCAGGTAGCGGGGAGCACCCTGCCGTCACCCTGGGCTGCTCAGCCTTTGGCACAAATGGGCCAGGGGCCCAAAGGCCACGGGAAGTCGTTCAGTGAGGGCAAGGACAGGGCTGTCCCCCGACGCAGAAGGCAATAGGAAGGGTTGTCAGAGCCTATTTTTCCCAGAACACGCTGGAGCTCAAACAGAGGGCCAGCCCTCTGAATCTGGGGTGATCTGGGGCCACAGCCCTTCTCTCAAGAGCTGGGGAGCTGTGTCCTGCAGCCATGCCCTCTGTCCCACTGCATAGCACGGCAACTTGGCCTTGCTGGCAGGCCAAGAACTCTTCCCTCTGCTGTCGCCCAGGGAGCAGGGGCTGTGAAAATGTGAGCAGGGGCTCTGATTACAGACGCTGAGCCCTGCAAAGGTCAGCGGCCAGCTGGTCCTGAGTCAGGGCTTCTCCTGGAGATTAATAAGCCTGTTTTCCTTGTTCCTGCAGAGCGTGGTGAAGCTGATGCGAGGGCTGCTCCAGTGCATGATGAGACAGGTAGGGGTTGGGGAGCACCTCTGAGTGTCAAGTGGTCTCCTTAAAGGCCAGCTATGCCACAGAGACTGTCAGTCCTAGCTGTGCCAGCCCTCCCCAGCCTTCCCTGAAGAGCAGAGAGAAGGCCCCCTTCCAGCAAGTCTTGAAATAAGTTCTGAGTGAGCATCTGTCCTGGGTGTGATTGAAGTTCCAGTGCTGCCAGTGGAACCTTTGCCAGCTGCTCCCTGTCTTGTGGCCTGGCTGGTGCTAGTACTCTGCAATTCTCCTCCCTGAGGGTGTTTGGGGCAACCATTTTCTCTCTGCATGGTGCAGCTGTGCTGCAGTGGCATGTGAACCTGCACTCGCTGCCTTGGTGCACAGTGGGATTCAGCCAAGGGGTTGTGGAATTTCTTCCCTGCCAGGAAAGACTCCATGTGCTGGGCTCATGGCACGGGGCAGCCCTTGGCCTGGGAGTGGTCAGACCTCTCTGGAGACAGGGTTCAATGAACACCTGCATCTCTTTGCCTTTCTCAAGGTGGACAAGGTAGAGGCCTTCAAGTACAGCCAGAGCACCAGGGACTGCTTGCATGCCAAGTATAACACCCACACCTGTGCCACTGTGGTGGGAGACAATGAGTGGGGTCACCTACAGATGGATGCTACCTCCCTCTACCTCCTCATGCTGGCACAAATGACAGCCTCAGGTAATGCTGTGGGCTGCCGTTGCAACTTTGAGCGTGCTGGTCTTCAGGCTCTCCAGAGTCAGTTTGGGTGCAGCCTCCTGGGTGCCAAGCTGTTGCAATGGCTTCCCTGACCCCCACTGTTTTCTTATGCTCACAGCACGTGAGGTGGGTTTGGGGCCCTTGATGTCTGTCTCTCCAAGAGCCCCTGTTTGTCTGAAGCCCCAGTGCTGCCTTAAGGGATGGGAGTGGAGATGGGAGTCAATTAGGACGACTCCCACTGAGTAGGCATGCACTGAGGAAGAGGAGCCCCTGGGTTACTGCAGCCCCATCTTGGATACGTCTGTGGGCTTGGAGTGGCTCATGTGAGTTCTTCCCTCTGCTTCAGGCCTCCACATAATTCACAGCTTGGATGAAGTCAACTTTATCCAGAACCTCGTGTTCTACATTGAAGCTGCCTACAAAACTGCGGTGGGTAGCACATGCTGGGGAAGGGGAGTGTGCTCCAGTGGTGGAGATACTGGGCTGGTGTTAAGGAGCAGCTGTGGGTTCCCCCTGAAGCACACCAGCACCTTCTGGGAAGCACCATCGACGGGTGGGATTCTAAGGCTTTCTGGGTGTGTTCTGAACCAGGGCCTGTTGCCTCTACACAGGACTTTGGCATATGGGAGCGCGGGGACAAGACGAACCAGGGCATCACTGAATTGAATGCTAGCTCTGTTGGCATGGCCAAGGTGAGCTGGGGACAAGTGCTGGCTCTGGGTGGGGAGCACAAGTGGCACTGAGCTGCTTTTTGACAGGACAGGCTGGGCACGTTGAACTGCTGAGGCTCAATACCCCATGCAGTGATAGGTTCTTGGGTAGGAACACTCTTCTCCTTGTACCCTGTGATAAAATGTTTCCCTTCTAGCCTGAGTTTGCCTGAACTGGGAGTGAAAAGTTAATTGGGTGTATGTTGTAGAAACGTCCCAGGCCTTTTTGATGTCTGGCTACCTGTGGCTTTGGAGATGTGGTCTGATTTTGACCAGAGATATTCTGCAGCCACAGCAGGGTTCAAATTCTTTTAAATTTGGACAGTGCATTACACTCAGGGACTAGCATGGAGTGAGAGCTGTTACAGATGAGCAGTATGGTGGAGGACATGCTTCTCTGGGTCTTGCTCTGCTTGCAGGCTGCCCTGGAGGCACTGGATGAGCTGGATCTCTTTGGAGCCAAGGGAGGCCCACAGTCAGTGATACGGGTGCTGTCAGATGAGGTGCAGCACTGCCAGGTGAGACCCACCCAGGGGTGCAGGAGGAACTGTGATCCTGCTGGGGTTGCAGTGTGAATGATAGCCTGACCTGGCAACCTAACCACACTTCCTTCCCTTTGCCCAGTCCATCCTCCACTCAATGCTGCCCCGGGCCTCCACATCCAAGGAGGTGGATGCCAGCGTACTCTCTGTCATCTCCTACCCGGCGTTTGCTGTGGAGGATAGCGAGCTGGTGGAAATCACCAAGCAGGAGATTATTACAAAGCTGCAGGTGAGCGTCTCTGCCCTTACCTCACTGTTCCCAGGAGACAGCTGCAGTCCAAACTGTTGTAGCTCTTTTCTTCCTGAAAACGTGTTCAGTGGTGGGGTGCTGGGGCACATCCTCTCTCCCAGTCTTCATGACCTGTGGCAGAGGTGTGCAAAGAAGCAGCCCTGTGTGCTGTGGCCCCAGGCTGTGGTCGGGGTACCTGAGCTCTGGGTGAGCGAGGGGGGCGTGTTTGGCTGAAGGAGACAGCCTGCCCCAGCTTCTGCATTGAAGGTACAAGATATCTCATTCTGTGCCTCCTGCTCGGCATCTCTTTCCCTCCTTTCCAGGGGCGCTATGGCTGCTGCCGCTTCCTCCGGGATGGATACAGGACCCCCAAAGAGGTGAGTGTCCACAGCCCTGCCACATGCCAGAACTTGACTGCCAAGCAGCAGCCCACCGGGATGCAGCACAAAGGCTGTGTTGAGGAGCACTGGGAAGATGAGAGCCCCGAGTAGCCCCAGGCAGTGTCATGGGTCTGGACAAGACTTCCCAAAATGCCAGAGCTCATTGCAGAGGTGGCACGTCTCACCCACACCCATAGCAGATGGCCAGAGGCTGGTTCTGCCTGCATCCTGGGACCTGGTGGTGTATCTTTCTTAGGCTGGGAGAAGGTGGGACCAGTGCCCCATGGGAGAGCCCTGCTGAGGTGGGCTCTTCCAGGGCTGCACTAGCCCTGAGCGAGGGCTAAAGGCTTGGGGAGGTGACTGTGCAGAGCTCCTCCCTGATAGCCTCATTTGTGGCAGCTCTGGAGGTCACAAAGCTGCTTCTGGCTCTCCTAGGCCAGCAGTCAGCTTGGGTACTGCTAGAGTGGCCCTAGGAGCAAGTGGAGAGTTTACTGCTTTGCAGAGAGAAAACAGGAAAATTTTTTAAGGAACAGTCTAATTTGATAAGCACCGCACTAGGAAACGATACTCAGAGGCTCTTAAATCATCACCAACTGCTGGGCTGTAACCTTTGGGTGTGAGTACCTCTGAATGCTGCTCTGCTGCTCCTCTGCAGACCTGCCCATAATAGGCAGCATGTGTGGCTGCAGCCCTCCAGAGCCAGAGACAAACAGCAGCATCTCCAGTCCAACATTCACAGGACTTGAGAGATTTGGCAGTGTGCAAAGTCGTGGATTACCTACTTCTGGGGAGCTGCAAGGCATGGGAATGGCAGCAGTGCCTGCAGAGGAATGCAGCTAGCTGGAATCAGATGGGATTTTGAGAGCTTGTGGCTGGAGTGCAGGCACTGTAGAAGACATCTGCTCCTGTTCCTGCTGTCCTCTCTGCCTGAATAGTCTGCTAAGGCCAGCACTCTCCCTTCTCTGCAGCAAACAGAGCAGTTATCAGGAAGGGTCGAGCAAAGGGCACTACACCACACACAGCTGGGGTGGGAGGACTGCACAGGCAGCTCTCCATCCTGACAACGTCCCTCGTGTCAGGCTCACAGTGGCACCACATGGTAGGAGGGACCTGGAGGGACCTCTCTGGCCCTGTGTGACCAGCCCAAGCCCTCACACCTGGCTGGGCCAGCTTGATGATGCTGGAGGAGGCAGATGCTGAGGGGCTAAGGCAGTGCAGGCAAGGCAGAGGGGACTCAGTGTGGCACAGGGGAGGTTGTACGGTTGCTGTTCAACAGCACAACATCTGGGGTGTTCTGGGGGCTCTAGGGTGCTCTCCTCAGAACCAGGTAGACTCTTCATCATCAGTGTGGTGGGTTCAGGAGAGGGGTGTGTTGGAGAAAACAGAGGCTGGAAGTGAAATTGGTTTTCAGCTCTGTCTTGGCTATCATCTGCAGAGGAGGGCTGGGATGACATTTGAGGCTGGGGTGTCAGGAGCAGGAGAAGCCCTGTCAGAAGGGGATCCTGCTACCCACCACCTGCCCTGCTATCACTTACAGGACCCCAAACGCCTCTACTATGAGCCTGCTGAGCTGAAGCTGTTTGAGAACATTGAGTGTGAGTGGCCTCTCTTCTGGGCGTACTTGATGATTGATGGGATTTTCAGTGGAAACATGGAGCAGGTAAGAGAGGCAGGACCTGCTGGGCTGGTGGGAAAAAAGTCCCTGGCAGGAGAGGCATGTGGGGGAAAGATTCAGGCAGCCATGACTGGCAGCTGATTCCCTCTCTTCTCTCCTCAGGTGCAGGAGTATCGGGAAGCCCTTGAGGGGGTTCTCATCAAGGGGAAGAATGGGGTACGCCTGGTGCCAGAGCTGTACAGTGTCCCACTGGATAAGGTGAATGATCCTGAGCTATGGTGGGAAGCAGGAGTGTCTCACAGAATCACAGAATATTCTGAGTTGAAAGGGACCCACAAGAATCATCAGTCTAGCTGCTGAAACTCCTAGTCTCATTGCCAGATAATTAAGTTTTAAGTGCTTATTAAGCCAAATGGTTAGTCAAGTGGCACATGTAGTGCATGGAAACCTCATGTATAAAAAGGATGGCTTGGAGCTGTTATGAAACCATGTCAGGTAAAAATTGTCTTTTTTCTCCCAAAGCGTTTGTTGCTGCCATACACAAGGGTGCTTTGCTGACAGTCTGCTCACTCAGAGATTGAGAGCTCAGGACAAGTGGACCTGTGCTGAGGAGGTGGTGCTGAGCTCCTGAGTTCAGCGGTGAGGGAAGTTGTGTGGGCCTAGGCTAAGAGCAGCGCCGTCCTGATGCCCAGGTCATTCAGGAGAGATGTGCTCCTCTCCAGCATCAGGAAGCCTCTCCAGGTGCTTCTGGGGCATGTCAGTCGTTCTAGCAGGATGGCTTGAGCTGGGAAATCAAACGTGGTCTGAGCAGCTGGTCTGTTATCTGACACAGATGCCTGGGGCAGTCACAAGAAGAGAGTAGGAATGTAACCAGGCTCTTTTGGACTCTCTGTGACAAACGCTGTTCTAGGCTTTTGTTTTAAGCCTTGAACTGCTGGACTTCAGAATGCAGTGAGGATGTTTCTTTCAGCATCCTGTGTCTGTGGATCCCTTCTTGACCTCCTGGCTTGTCTTGCAGGTGGATGAGGAGTACAGGAACCCGCACACTGTGGACAGGATACCCATGGGCAAGCTGCCACACATGTGGGGACAGTCCCTCTACATCCTGGGCTGTCTGATGGCCGAGGTAGGGTCACTCTGGTGCTGGGGAGGGCTGTGGGACCTGGCTCTGAGCTGTGAAGAGGCAAATGCTGCCACCTGCAATGGGGAAGTTGTCACCTCCATGACCCAGTACCTCTTAAGTGTCGGTTGTCTGTAGGCATCACCCATTCTACCCTGCCCATAAAATCTTAATCTCCTTATACTTTTTTTTCCCCAGGGGTTTCTAGCTCCTGGTGAAATAGATCCCCTCAACCGCCGTTTTGCCACTGTTCCTAAACCTGATGTGGTGGTTCAAGGTGAGGGAAAAGAACCAGTCCCAAATACTTGAGCCTGGCAGGTGGGGGGACTCTGGCCATGGAGAATTCACGGGGGTGGCTCTGGGGTGGCTCTTCTTACTGGGTTGCTGCTGATACAGCCCGGTCTCAACCCTGGCAAGGTGGGTGGAAGATGGGGTGTGAGTCCTTCCATTTCATCCTGTGTTGACCCCGGGGAATACCACTGCTGCAGCCTCCTCTGCAGAGAGCTTGAAAACTGTTCTCCTGCCACTTTGTGGGGATGACTTGGGTGTATAGACTGTTAGGAGGGGCAAGGCAGACTTCTGCAGTGGGAACTGGTTCCCAAAGGACCCCAGACAGCTGCCTCTCTGTGGTGTGATGCCTTGTATGTGTCCCCAAAAGGCATGGGGCAGTGCTGTCACTCCCTTGTGCCCTTCTTACACTGAGACTGTCTTCCATCCACAGTGTGTATCCTGGCCGAAACAGAGGGGATCAAGGCAATCCTGAGGAAGGAGGGCATCGACGTGGAGACTATGGAAGATGTCTACCCCATCAGAGTGCAGCCTGCTCGCATCCTCAGCCATATCTATGCCCGGCTGGGTGAGCTGGGCTCCCTGCTCCTGCAGTACATGGGGTGCAGAAGGGTCTGTCCCACCCCCTGGCACTCCTGCTCACAGACACTCGTGTCCTGCCCTCTGCCTGGCTGTTAAAGCCACTGGTGCCCAAGGGGAACAAGGTGGCAGGCAGTGTTGTGCAGTGTGATTCTGACAGGGATGGAGCTTTGGCTTGCAGTTGCAGTTACCCCAGGGACAGACAGAGACTCTGATCCCTATAGGATGAATCTGGTTATGGCGGGAGTTGTCTTTTTTTCCTGTACTCAGATCTGGATGGGAGAGGCTAGCCAGACCCCAGGAAGGGTCCCCTAGCTGTCTCTGGCAAAGAGAGCCCAGAGCTCAGGCAGGATGGCTACTGCTGGTGGGTGGGCAGGGCTGAGTGCAAGGGGTGGGTATGCTCACCTCTGCATGCTTGCTCCCTGATGCTGCATCCCCTTGGGCATGGGACTTGTGCAAGAGCCAGAGATTTAGCCTGGGCCAAAGGAGGCACCTGATCTGCTGTGATTTAATTTGATGGCTAATTTAGGCCACCAAAAGGCCAAGTGTGACATGAGCAAGGGGAGCAGCCTGGCAGCTGCCAGGATTGTCAAGCAAGAGGTGATGCTCCTGCTGCACCATCCTGGGCTCTGGGGGTAATCCAGGAGCAATTGGAATGCTAATAGAGCTGTCAACTTTTGGTGGCCAGCCCTATGCAGAGGGGCACCCCTAGCCCTGCTCCGGCTTCTGACATCAGGACCAGGAGGTGTGACCAGGAGGTGTGACATTGGAGAAGTCAGGACAGGCTGTGTATGGCTGTTCATCATGTCTCTAGCCCTCTGGGCAGAGCTGGGGACAGAGGATTACTGTCCCTTAGAGCTGTACCAGCTTGACACAGGGTTCTGCGGTATTCGAACCACAAACCAGCATTTTCCTCCTGGCTGGTAGCAAGAGGCCTGTCACTACTTGCTGCTGCAGCCCCTTTCGTGAGGAGGCTTGTACTAAAAACTCCTCTTCCTACCCTTCCAGGCCGCAACAAGCAGATGTGCCTGACTGGACGGCCCTACCGACACATGGGCGTCCTTGGGACCTCCAAGCTCTACAAAATCAGGAAGAGCATCTTTACCTTTACCCCACAGGTGGGTGACATTGCATGGTTCATTCCCAGCTGTTATGTGATCTGAAACTGGGCAGGAAGCTTTTCCAATGGCTGGGTGCTTGAGTTATTCTAAGGTGTGACCCAACACCCTCTGAACAGCCTGTGAGTGCAGAGCAGTCCAAGTCTGTGGTGAGGCAGCACAGTTGGTGGTCCTGGTTGTGTGCATGCTGGGAGGAGATGGTTTGAGCCTTCTAATGATGAGTATTGGGTGAAAATCTCTGTTCACCCTGACAAGGACACCAGGAGGAGGCTGATGGCAGGCCAGAGGCCTGTGTCCAGGGGATGAGTAGGGTTGCAAGCCTAGCACTGTGGGGAGTGCATGTTCTCTTGGAACAGGCACAACATGGACTGGCTGTATGAGGCCTGGATGCTGCTGCTGCTGCTGAGCTGTGGCATTAGTTACCTCCTCATAGTTGTTAGTGGCCAGTACCTGCCCTGGAGGTTGAGGGTCCCTTGCTAGACTGTACTAGCACCTGCCAGGTAAGGTGAGGTGAGCTGTCAGTGCAAAAGAGCATGACCTTTGTAGGCTGCACAGCATGGCTGGCCTGACTGAGTGCCTGTGGGAAGACATGGGTGGCATCATAAGGACCTGGTGTTTGCATGAGGGGCCAGTCATGTCTCCTGCTGTCCTCACAGTTCATAGACCAGCAGCAGTTCTACCTGGCCCTTGACAACAAGATGATTGTGGAGATGCTGAGGACGGACCTCTCATACCTCTGCAGCCGCTGGAGGATGACTGGGCGACCAACCATCACCTTCCCCATCTCCCACACCATGCTTGGTATAGATACTCGAGCCTCGCAAGGCGTCTGTCTAGAGCAGCCCTGGGAGGTAGCTCTACAGGAGTAAAGGGTTGGGCAGATGTGTGACCATCTCAGTAATGGGGACGTGGTGAGGCTGGAGCAGCCAGTAGTGTCCTGTGAAGAGCTTACCCCTTAGAGGAGTCATGCTGAGTGGGCAACTGGCCTGGCAGCTAATGGGGTTGCCTGTCAGGCACCAGTGTCTGCAGCTCAAGGGCTGCTTTCTGGCACAGATACATTCAGGCTCCAGGCAAATAGGCTTGTGGGGAGGCCTTTTGGCAGCAAGACCCTGTAGAAATGTTCTTGGTGCTCTCTCTGCATCTTGACTCTTCCCTAAGACTGACCACCTGCTATAGGCTTTCCTAGTCGACAGGGAGGGGAAAACAGTAAACCAGAAAGAACAAAGGCACAGAGCTGAACTGGCTTACCTGCAGCAGCTCACAGCTTCCCTGTGAGTCTTGCATAGGGAAGTGACTTTGTTCTGCCTTCAGGCCTTTTTGTCTCTCCTTGTGTACTTGAAATCCCCTTAGTGTCTTGAGTGTGCTGTTTGCTGTGGTGCCTCCTGCCCTCAGCAGCAGGCGCCTCCTTTGCTGCTTCGTGAAAGGCAGGGACAGAGCAGGGGGCTGTTAGTGCTGCTGTTAGGTGCTGTTGGCTTCAGCCCAAGACGAAGCAGCGACAGAGCAGGGGGCTGTTAGTGCTGCTGTTAGGTGCTGTTGGCTTCAGCCCAAGACGAAGCAGCGACAGAGCAGGGGGCTGTTAGTGCTGCTGTTAGGTGCTGTTGGCTTCAGCCCAAGGTGACATTGCAGGAGCCTGGAGTGCATCTTGGCCTGGTTTTCCTAGAATCCAACCTGGACAGTCCAGAATTTCCCTTTTTGGGTGGTGCTTTTGGTACCACAGCCTGACTGTGAGCCCCAAAGCAAAGGGTGTGCCCGTGGTGCTTTGGGTGTCTGAATGCCCACTTGGTCCTGGCTTACCTTCTGGGACCAAGTTTGAGCATGAGAACCTGATTGCCTGTACTTCTCCACAGATGAAACCAGCAGCAGTGTGCACCCCACAGTGCTGGCTATGCTGCAGAAGCTGCAGGATGGGTATTTTGGTGGTGCAAGGTGAGTGCAGCTTCCTGGGGTGCAGGAAGAAGAGGGCTGGGGGCCTCTAAAAGCCTAGTTATGAGGATATCTGCTGGGCAGAGCATTGGCTGTGGGGGAGCAAGCTAGGGAGGATACACTGAGTGTCCTGGGCTGTCAGTGTGCCCTGGGGCTACAATCCCAACAGAGGAGATGAAAGAGAGGACATAGCTCTTCATGTCATCAAACCCACGGCTGCAGGATCCCTCTAATAGCTTTTGGGCAGCCCTTACATGTCCATCTGTGGCTAAAGGAATTGCAGACAGCTAAAGCAGACACTGGTGTGTATATGCTCCTGGTGAACACCTCTCTCCCTGTCAAAGGGCCTGCCCTAGAGTCAGGAGGTACAGCCAAGGATATTGCCTCCCCTTTTCTCTCTATGTGACCTCCCTCTCTCTTGCCCAGAATTCAGACTGGTAAATTGTCGGAGTTCCTGACAACATCATGCCGAACGCACCTCAGTTTTATGGACCCTGGGCCAGAGGGTAAGGTCTTTGCCAAGAGTTACAGGCTCAGCACTGACAGCTTTGAGACACTAGATGCCGAGGAGTGGCTGCATGGCTTGCAAGTAGCAGAGGATGGTAAGGGAGAACAGGCCAGTTGCTGCTGTGGGGTGGCAAATGCCAAACTCACCCTTACACCCATAACACCCAACCTCCCTTCCAGCATCCACCGCTGTGTTCTTCATGTTCTTGGGTTTTCATCATGTTCCCATCTGACCCTCTGTCAAGCTCGTCTGGAACGAGCTGCTCTGACCTTTGCAGGCTGCTGTGTGGGGAAGAGATAAAGGGTTGGCAGCCTGCCTCCGCTTGGGAGATGTGGTGGAGAGTGGTGCATGAGTGGTGGTGCAGAAGGAATAGCACAGTGACCAAGGCTGTGAGGAAGAGCCACCATGTCCCTAAGCAATCTCTGTTTTTTCCCAAAGCCTTTGTTCTTCCCCTGGGCAGAGCTGCTCCAGTGAGTGCCAAATTGAAGCCTTACTGCTGTGCAGAGAGTGCCTGAGAATGTCTTGGCCCATCACAGCATGAGAGACACCCCTTGTGCTGGGACCATGGCAGGGTGCAAGTTTTCCTGTTCCCCTTAAAGCAGATCTAGGGACATCTTCTGCATGACCTAGCACTGGTCACCATCAGCCTTCCCACTATCTGTTTTACCTCTGCAGCTCCTGCAGCCAGTGTCTGCACTGCTGGGACTCTGAATGCTCATTTCTTTTGTCCTTGTCTCACTTTGCCTGCAGCCTCCTTAGAGGCTGCATCAGGGTTTGTCCAAGGTGTCTGCTTCCCCTCCCAGCCCCAGTGGGAGGATCTGCCTGGCCTTTCAACAGCATCTCAGATGCTAAATTTTCAGGTTTGTCTGTGGTCTGATGCTGCAGCCAGGCAGGAGAATGTTCTCAAGGGTGGTGCCTGGAGGACTTTTCCAGCCTAGTCTTCAGGTACTGGCATGAGGCATTCCCTTGAGGGGTGGAAAGGGGATGCCATGCTGCTTCAGGTGCAGTCTGCAGCTCACCTCTTGGGACTGACGCACCTCTCAAGTTTACCAGCTGGAGAGTAGCGTGGCTTTGCCCTGGCCCACTGTAAGTGCATCAACAGCTCTGTGTTTCATGGACAGCATCTCCTCTCAGGGGCACCCCCTCACTTCTGCCTCCCAACTGAGAAGAGACCTGGCCTCTGAGCACCAGCTTCCATGCTGCTGTTAACACATGGTGCCTCTGGTGCTCCTGGTGTGGTGTTGTGAGCAATGGGAGCTGCTTGAAGTTGGGCAAAGAGCAAGACAGGAACCATAAGTCCTCTTCTAACTCCTCCTTAGAAATAACTTGCAAAATTCACCCTGACTTGCTCCTGTGCTGGCATCCTGATTGGAAGATGCCCTTGCTGTGCTGGGGTGCTCCTAATAAGTGGTCTGTAGTTGAACAGGCTGCCCCTGTCTATGCCTCCCTGCTTCTTCCCTGGAGGGAAGGAGTGTGAGGGTTTTCTCTCAGGGTTTGAGTGGGACACTTGTGTCCTTTCACAGGCTTGGACCAGACACATGCTGCAGCCCTATCACTTCCTTTGTCAAGGTGGGACTCAGAGGGAGCCCCAGTTTGGGACAGGCAGTGTCTCAGGCAGGAGTCTTCCAGGAATGGGTGCTTTGTCAGCCTGGCTGCGGGCACTGTCTGTCCACCTGGCTGCCAGGACTGGCCCCACATTATCACTTTGTGCAGCCAGCAAAGCTTTGCCCTTGCTGAGGCACAGCTGGGAGCTCTCTGGTCCTTGGGGTGCCCTGGCGCAAAGTGGTTGAAGCCCCGCTCTGCTGCCTTCCCTTCCAGAGGACACCTACGATGAGGTTGCTCAGTACCTGGATCACCTGCTGCAGCGCACGACTCCCCAGTCGATCCTGCCTCCCACCACCCAGAGGGGAGGGCTGAGCCGCTTCAGGGCTGCTGTCCACACCACCCGTGACCTCATGTCCCTGGCATCCAAGGCCAAGGACCTGCATGTCCAGAGTGAGTAACTCCATTACCCTCCATATCTTCCCCTGAGCCCAGGGGTCAGGCTGAGGTGCTTTGGGTACTTTCACAGATGTGTGATGCTGGAGTTTCCATGCATTGCAGAGCAACTAAGCCTTTACCTGGTCAAAGGCATGTTACATCCATCATGTTAGTCCTGGCCATGGAGTATCTTGGAGCTGGTGCCTGTGCAGCCCCATGGAAACTGAATAAGGGATGGCAGCTTCCTGTGGTGTTCCTCTGAACTGGCAGACAGGGGCTGCTTCTCCCATAACCAACTTCTCGGCTGGGGCTGCTGGGGGAGCAGTGTCAGAGTGTCTCTGAGGTGGTTTGGGGCACAGCAGTGGTGATTTGGGCTGGATGTGTCTCCACCAACCTTTGCTTTTTTTTAGATGTTGGGATGTATGTCCCCAGCAGGATCTTCCAGGCATCCCAGCAGTCGGTCAAGCTGCTGAGTTCACCCCACCAGCACGACACGGATGGCAAGGTGAGCTACGTCTCTCTCAGACTGAGCATTGCTATCCTTTCAGCTGGAGCCAGTGTCCTTGCAGGACTGCGAGGGGAAGGCTTGGCGCTTGATGAGAGGGAATATGCATGGGTGCATTTGGTGCAGCGTGATGGGGGTGCTAAGCAGCAGTATGGGTCTCCTTTCCCCCAGAGCCATGCGCTCTATGCAGAGATGAATTTGCCCCGTGATGAGGATGGCAACGTGGACTGCAAGGCACTGGTGGACCAGCTGCGCATCTGCCCCACGCTGCAGGAGCAAGCGGACATCCTCTACATGCTCCACATCCTCAAGTAGGATGAGCTCTGTGTCCTGAGGGCTCACTGTGCCTAGAGGGGGTTGGCACAGCCCAGGGGGGCTGCCAGGTAACTGCAACAGGCAAATTGGTGGCTATAACCCAGCACCTCCTTCACTGCAGGGGGCCTGAGTGGCACACGGGCCTTGATAGTGAGCCTGGCCCCACTGTCAAGGAGCTCCTCACTGAGCTGTACGTGCGGGTGGGGGAGACACGCCAGTGGGCCCTGATCCGCTACATCTCTGGCATCCTCAAGAAGAAGGTTGAAGCTCTGGATGAGGTAAAAGCTGTGCAGCCAGCCTGTAGCAGGCTGAGGTCTGTCAGGGAGGAGACATCAGAGTGAGCAGGTGAACCATGGCTGCATCAGCTCTGTCTCCCTCTGCCTTGTGCTGAGCCCCCAAATGCTCATCTCTTGATAAGGCCTGCCTTTCTGTCCCCAGGCCTGTACTGACCTCCTATCTCACCAGAAACACTTGACAGTGGGGCTGCCCCCAGAGCCACGTGAGAAGACAATCTCCACGTGAGTGTGGCACCTCTCCCTCCCCAAGCATGCTGGGCTGGGTCTGGATGTGAGCCTGCTGCTCTGGGGTCCACGGGCAGGAGTGGCCCTGGGTGGCTGTCGCCAGCCTGTATCTCCCCTCTTGGAGCTGTACAGAGTGGGGGTATGCAGGGCTTGCTCTGCTGCCTCTCACCTACTCTGCTGTTTGTCCATGCCCCAGCCCAATCCCCTACGAGGATCTCGTTCACCTCATTGACGAAGCCAGTGAGAAGAACCTCAGTGTGTCCATCCTCACCCAGGTGAGGGGCCAGGGTGCCAGGGGTGTCAGTTAGGTGTCTGCCCTGGTAAGCAGTAGTGGGGTAATCTGCCTCTGCCCCTCCAGGAGATCATGGTGTACTTAGCCATGTACATGCGCACACAGCCTGCACTGTTTGTTGAGATGTTCCGCATTCGCATCGGGCTCATCATCCAGGTGATGGCAACAGAGCTGGCACACTCCCTGCGTTGCTCGGGTACGTGCGGCAGGGATGGCACCCCAGATGGGGTGGGTGCTGTGATGCTTGGGGCTCTGTCAGCTGGAAAGGAGAATTGTTAAAATTGGGTAGCTCAGGCTAGGACCAGACACTGCATGGAAGTGCCAGTGTCTGCAGCTGTACCTGTTCTTGGGCAACGCAAGTGAGTGATTGCACTGCAGTCTCCATCCTGGCATGTGTCGTGCTGGTATGGGGAAGAGTTCTTGTTGTAGGCAACACCTGGAGCTAGTGTATGTCCTTGCCAGATGAGCTCCTGTGCCAGTGCAACCCCTGCTCACAGAATGGTGAGCAGGGTAGAAATGTCCTAGGAGGACTGTGAGGCAGACTACAAAATCCCAGTTCTGTTCTCTCCAGCTGGAGAAGCCACGGAGAACCTGATGAATCTCAGCCCATCTGACATGAAGAGCCTCCTCTACCACATCCTCTCTGGCAAGGAGTTTGGGGTAGAAAGGAGCGGTGAGTCTCTTAGCAGAGAGCATCTTGGGCCAGAGCTGGGTCCTGGTGCAGAGCATGGCCAGATCTACATGTTCCTGCCTGTGAGGGATCTCCGTGTCCTCCCTCATGTTCAGCACAGATGCTTCGGCACTGCGGGGATCCAGCAAGCAGCTCTGCTCTTCATAAGGACGGTGCTGAGCGGTATCTGGGGCTTGAGCCCAAATCTCATGGCTGTTTGAGCTTTGTTTAGCTTGGCACTTGACCTGGTTGGGTGTGAATTGAAGCAGTTCTGTGCTGCGCTCATGGGTTTCTGAGGCTGTTGGGTTAGAGGGCAAGGGCAGAGGTACCAGTGCCTGGGCAGTGATGAGGGATGGCCATGCCTTGAGCGATGGTGCCCACTCTAGACCTCTCTTCCCCTCCAGTGCGTTCGGTGGACTCATCACTCACCACTGCTGTCTCCATCTGTGACATGGGGGCTGTTGGAGCCACCAGGCCTGAGCGCACTGGCCTTGTCAGGCTGAAAAGTGAAATCAAACAGGTGAGGGCAGGTGGTGCAGGCAGCTCACGACAGGTTTTGTGGGTGATAAACAACTACAAACCAGGCAGAATGGAGGGAAGAGTGGGAGACATCTCACAGATGCTTCCAGGAGCTAATTTTGGCTCCAGTGCTGCCTTGGGGGGAAAATTGGGGTGAATCTGTTAGTGGATGGGGGTTGCTCTGGCAGTTCAAGGCGAGCACAGGGGTGCTTGAGAAGATCCAGGGGTGGGGAGGACAGTGTGGTGTCCTGGGCATGGCTAGTGTCTTGGTGGGCCTCTTCCAACAGCAGAACCTTCATTTCCTTCTTCTCTTGCAGCAATTGGATAAACGTAGGCAGTCTCTGCCTGGGATTAAGGTGAAGCCCCCCTGGTCCTGCAGCCTCAGCTTTTGCCCCTCATGCCATGCACCAGGGCAGCTTCCCCGCATGCAGGAATCAATGAGCTTCCTTCAGCTGCTGCAGCAATGGGTTGGCTTCCCCTCTAAGCAGGCTCAGGGCTTCTCTATTCAGGATGAGGAAAGGAGGCTGGCTTCCTGGGAAGAGACCAGCATGGCTTAATATGCTGTGGTGGCCTGGGGCTGGCACTGCCACCAATCTTCAGGAACTCCCCTTGTAGTGGGACCTGCTGTGTTTGGACTAGAAGGGAAGAAGGCTTCCATAAGCTGTGGGTGTGCTGCCATTACAGCCAGCTGGGAGCTGTGCTCCAGAGCAGGATGGCGTGATGCTTCCGGTGCCATGACCAGTAGTAACCCTGCTGGACAATTCACTGGATCCTGCCTGTAGCCTTCCTAGCTATTTCTTCTCTGGGAGAAGAGGCTTCTGGTCGGCTGCAAATGCCAAGGACCTCCTCTTGTGCCTGGTGTGTGTCCAGGAGGAGTCCTGAGCTCTAGAAGGGGTCCTGACCTCAGAGACAGCTTGCAGGGACCAGCCTGATGCAGCAGGTTTAGGGCCAACTTGCTGCAGTGTGAAACCTGACATGGCAGAGGGTTGTCTGTGGGCAGTGACCTTGCCACTGGTCCTCCTGTCTGCTCGAGACTAAATCCCTGCCCATGCCAGCAGCCAGCAGAGAAGTAGCAGCCCTGTTTCTGTGCACAGGCCAGCACAAACCAACTGGTGCTGCAGCACCACAGTAGCTCCATGCCCTGGGGTACAATCCTTTCCCTCTGCTGCTAATGTGGGACTTTCTGCAGCTTTCCTTTCAAAACTCCCTCTGTCTCCAGCTAACTCCAGCCCTGGGATAACTGCACCGTGACCTGAGCTTGATCTGTGCTGCTGCTGCTCTGCTGTGACCACTGCCCTGCTCTGGCATGGTCTGATTTTCATCTCTCCCTTTCTCCTTCAGCCCCTCAGTTTGCAGTCCGGGGACACCGACCTCAAGTCCTCTCTGGTAACCTGCGTTTTTTGGCTGCAGCATGGGGTCTGTCCTGTTTGTGGCTGCGGGCAGGAGCTGTGCTCTGGGGGGTGCTGCAGGGAGCCGGGGCTGTAAGGTGGGCATTGCTGGGGGCAGGGGGTAGCAGCTCTGTCTTGGGAAACAGGCTGGAGGACTACAAACTCTTGAGCAGCAGCAGGCTGCGTTCTTGTGGGGTGTTCGACATTGCAGCAGTCTCTGTGGTCCTTGTTTTGTCTGCCCAGTCTGCTGGGCATGCAGAGCTGCTGGGCAAGGACTCCTTTTCAAGCATGCTGGAAGACCAGGGCAGTAAGGACAGCCGGCAAGGCCAGTGGCAGCGGAGGCGGCGGCTGGATGGGGCCCTCAACCGTGTCCCTGTGGGCTTTTACCAAAAGGTCTGGAAGGTCCTGCAGAAGGTGAGCTGGACATCAGCTGGTGCCTCTCCATGCATGTGAGCTTCTCGTCCCAGGCACCAGCCTTGCCAGGGCAACTTACACACTCAGGGTTGGTTCCTGATGTTGTGTAGGTCTGTGCTTCATGGACAAGGCCTGCAGCTGGCCTTGGAAAGCTGTGGAATTGCATTGTAGTCATGTAGGACCTACCTCAGCCTGCACCTTGCAGAGGGGAGCTGGGGTCTGCTCAGGTGCTTTATGCATTAGCTAGACAGGGGCAGGGCTAGAGCCACAGCTGAAGGTGCTCTGAGCACAGCTCATCCTCAGCATGGTGAGCCAGAGAGCAGAGCCCTGTGCAGAGGGTTTCTGGCTGATGCTGAACTGATGGGAAAGGAGTGATGCTGTGTGGAGTCAGGAGGCAGAGCTGGGGTTTATGGGCAGTGCTCAAGTGGGAGCAAGTTGGTGGGCTGGACCATGGTGGTTCTCCAAGCCATAACCATGATATCTCCTTCTTGTTCTGTAGTGCCATGGCCTCTCTGTGGAGGGCTTTGTTCTTCCCTCCTCAACAACCAGAGAGGTAGGAGGTTGATGTGAATGGGAAATGGGGCACGTGGGTTGTTGTATGCTGGGTTAGCCAGGGCTATTGCCCAGCATAGCCTGCGACTTGTGTGGGTGATGCAGTGCTCTAGGTACACTTCATTCTATCTCTTCACAGATGACCCCAGGGGAAATGAAGTTTGCTGTGCATGTGGAGTCTGTCCTCAACCGTGTGCCCCAGCCAGAGTACAGGCAGCTGCTGGTAGAAGCTATCTTAGTGCTCACCATGCTGGTGGACATGGAGGTGCACACCATTGGTGGCATCATAGCTGTGGAAAAGATCTTGCACATAGCAAATGACCTCTTCTATGAGGAGCAGGTAGGGGCCAAGCCTCACCCAGGGCTGCTGGCTAGCTACATTCCCCACAGCTGCACAGGGCTCACACACCTAGAGAGCCCTGCCTGTTGTCCCTGTTGTGTTCATGGGGCACAGCAAAGCTGTAGTGTCCTCCTCCCACTGCTCACCATCAATGTGTCACACTGTGAGTGCAACAGAGGATGCTTGGTGTGGAAGCTGATAAGGGAATTGCCCTTGTTCCTAATGTTGTCTTTCTCCTTCCCTATCCAAAATCCAGAAAGCCCTGGGCGCTGATGACCACATGCTGGAAAGGGATCCTTCGACAGGCATCTGCAGCCTGCTGTATGACAGTGCACCGAGCGGCCGCTTTGGCACCATGACCTACCTGTCCAAGTCGGTGGCCTTGTATGTGTATGACTTCCTGCCCACAGATGGCTGCTCCATGCAGTAGCTCTTGCAGCTCCTCACTGGGTTGCAGGTGCTGCAGGAAAGCTTTTTCATACAGCTTGCAAAGATGAACACTAGGTTAGTTTGTAGGCAGCCTGCGTGGCCATCTCTCTCCAAGCCCTGGCCTCTCAGTGGGTGAGCGGCCCACTGAGGAACTCTGCAGGAGAAACGTCCTAAACTGACCTGCACCTGTGTGTGGCCTGCGGAGCAAGGGAAAGGCTGAGCTTTGAAGCCTGCTCGTGTTAGAAGTTTCTGTCTGCACAGCTCCTCCTGAGAGACCTCTGTTTGAGGGAGTTGGAAAGGGCTCCCCTGACCAGATCTGTGTGTTTAGCACTGCTCCCTGACCAGCTCACACTCTCCCTGCCTCCAGCAGGTTTGTAGTTTTTAACATCTTCTGTGCTGCTTTTTATTTCAAATCCACAGGATTTATGCTAGCGTAGGCTGGAGCTCTTGCTCTTCCTGCTGCTGATGGAAAAGTTTTGCTAGAGGAGTAGGGGATGATGCCTGAGCATTTCTCCCAGCACACCCAAAATCAATATGGTCCAGCCCAGCCACCCTCTGTGCTGCTCAGAAGCAGGTAGCCCATCATTTCCCCCTGGGCGTCCTGTGTGTGGAGCTTGGGGGGGTTGTGGTAGCCAGGATCACTGTTGCCTCCAAGCTGCTAGGACAGGGCTTCTGCCTGGCTGGGACGTGCCAGTGGCAGCCCCTCTGTGCCATCTACTCTGTCTCTGGCAGTGGTGCTAGTGGCCAAGTCATAGGTTCCTGAGTTCACATGTGCCCTTTGAAGCAGCTCTGAGCTGGCTGCTTGGCATTACCTGTCCAGTCAGAGCCGTGCTCTTAATGCTCATATCTGGCCTCTGCCCCATCTCCCACAGCCTGGCACATAGAGGGGTGGAGACACAATGGATCCCTGCACTAATCTATCCTGCAGGTCAGCCCTCACTCAGGATGGTGCACTTGCACTGATGAGGGTCAGGCTCACCCGACACAAAGTGGTGGAGGAAGTGGGGTTCCCTGTTGGCTTCCTGGTTCACCTCCTTAAGACTTCACATGTGCTCCCGTATACATAGCACATTGAGCAACAGGCTGAGGACCCTCACTCGCACCTTCTGGCCTTGGAATGTCCCACAGCTTGTCACAGGCCAGCTCCATATGATCCATGACCCCCTCCAAGACTGGTTTACAACTGTCAGTGAGCCTGCTAAGACCCCCTGTCAGCAAAGACCCCCTTCCCCTTTGGGAAAGGTGGATCCCATCCAACCCTAGCATACCTGGGGCTGTGCAGGCCATCCCATTATCAAGAAATCTGAAATTGTGGCAGTGACACCAGCCACGAAAGCCAGTGACACCAAGCCACCACCACCAATGTCACTGCCCAAAACTGGAAGGACAGAGGAAAAAATCTGTGTTCCAGAATCCCTTACCAACCCCACCCAGGCCCTGAGGTCCCTTTTGATTGCCCCTGGCCTACATATTGAAGCTTCATTGCCACCCATGTGGAAGAGCAGCAGTTGGTAACAGTCTGAAGGCTGAACTAGGCTGGGAAGTTTCCTGATGTTGTGCTTAACCTGGGCCCCAGGGAAGCAGCAGACTTCCCTAAGACGACTGACTGTGTGGCATATTGTACCCTAAGAAAGGAGTCACCTGCAGCTCTCACCCATCTTTCTTGTGGAGGTGGGCATGGTCTGGAGGGTATCACAGCCATGGCAACAGCTCGAGTGTAGATGGACTAACATCCACATAATCCATTGCTTGGCCTTCCACATGAGAGCTTATACCTCCTGTACAGAGGCATGTGGGGAGGCAAGGTGGGCAAGGAGGAGGTTTGCTTCCACCCTCTCCTTTAAGTTACTGCCTTCACCTGGCAAGGGAGGATACAGGATTCTCTTGAACCTGCGATTTTGGGTGGCTCTTCCTATTCATGCCAGGGAGATCAGAGCCTGGTCCCATCAGCCTCTCTCTTAGACTCCCTTATGCTTGTTAACCTTTCTACATCCTCTCACAGCTCAACACCAAGGAGGGGAAGATCTTATCCCCTTGTCCACACCAAACACAGTTGTTCTCACTGCTGCCACTGTCTGGCACTCCCTGCACCCAGAGGCATGGACAGCTGCATGTTCTCATGGGAGCTCTGTCTGGGTGGCCACATCTACTTCAGCAAGCACAGAGGATGTGGTTTCCGACAGGTGGATGTCACAGCCTGAGCTCCTTCTGAGAGGGCAGTGGCCGGCAGCTGAACTTGCCTCTTGAGCTGGCAGGGTGTCAGTGCCCGTGCCAAGCACCAACACCGCACTCTGCCCATGCTACCTGTGGTGTTCCCCAGTGTGACTGTGCAGGTGCAGGGGGGAATGGCAGGCAAAGATCAGCCACTCCACTGTGGATAAGGCTGGCTCCAGAGCCAGATGTTTTCCTATGTGTGTTCCTGTGTTTTCTGATGTCCAGGTTGGTTTGGCCTTAAAGCCAGTGGTCTCCTGGGGCAGCAGCTGTTCTGTAGGTGTGGCTGATCCCTCTCTGTGTGACCCCAGTCCCCAGGAGAGGAGCCTTGAAGGGCCCGACCCCGGCCCGGGGTCTCACTCTGACCAGAGAGGGTCAGTAGGGCACAGGCACCTCCTGAGGTTCAACGTCTCCAGCAGGGCAGGCGCCCTGTGGGGGGTGCGTGAAGATCACGGGCCATTTTTAATGATAGTTACTATGTTTTTAGAGAATAAACACCACCCCGAGCTGCGTGGGGGCCCCAATAAAAATGTCTCTACCGCGAGTGTGCGGCCTATTCTTACGTGGCCGGGCCGGGGGAAGGATGGTGGAAGGGCGGGCCTACAGCTCCCGGCACGCCGCGGGGCCGGAACTGCCCGTGCTGGCGCGCCCCGGGCCAGCGGTGCTGCCGGTGCCGGTCCCGGCCGTCCCGGCCCTGATGGCGGCAGCGCGGCCGCCGCCGGTCTACGTGTACAGCCCGGAGTACGTGGCCCTCTGCGACTGCCTCTGCAAAGTGCCCAAGCGGGTCAGCGCCGCGGCCGGGGCGGCGGGGCGAGGGGGCGCGGGGAGAGCAGCGGTGAGGCCCGGGCGCGGAGGCGGCCGGCGCCCGGCACGGCGGGGAGAAGCAGGAAGCGAGGGGGCAACGGGCGGCCCCGCCGGGAGGAGTGTGGAGTCAGAGCGGGGAGAACCCGTCTGTGTCCTCACACTGCCCCTGGCAGTGCGGGCTCGGACACTGAAGCGACGCTTCCCTTCCTCGGGAAGCCGTGCGTGCCTGTGCCTCTGCCCGGGACACCGGGAGCCCCCTTACGTACCATGGGCACGGGACGGAGCTGGGACCCGGGCAGGGAAAGCTGCTGCTGGGAGGAGTCTGAGCCACACCTCGGCTGCGAGTCCTTGGGCTCCCGGGTGTTGCTCTTCTGTTTCCTGCTCTCACAGTCTTATTTTTCTCTTTAGGCCAGCATGGTGCATTCATTGATTGAAGCATATTGCTTACTTGACCAAATGAAGTAAGTGCTCCCGTCTGTGAAGGGATGTTTTCTTCTCTGCTAAGGTTTGGAACGTGCTGAGTAACTTCAGGTGTCCTGAATAACTTATGCTGTCCCTGCTTGCAGCATGATTTTAGGAGCCCCCACAATGTGTATTTCTAGGATCTAAGGAAGATGCTTGTTTTGCTGCATGGACATGATTACAGTAATTGTGGCAGGTGTAATTCATGGTTACCCTTCTGGTCTGGTGGAGCACAGTTAGCCTTGTGCCTTCTCTGCAAAGCGTGTGTCACCCCCATGCTCGGGACTCTGAGCAAGGTGGTGGCCTTGGTGCTGCTCCAGATCCACTGATCAGTCAGTGCTGATGCAGAGAGGGACTGTGTTGTTTTGCTGTGTTGTCATTGATCTGGGAGACTTTTTGTGAGGTCTTGGTGCTGTTCAGGAGAGAAGGCCAGATGAGATCTGGGGCAGAAGAATGAGATTCCTCCTGCTCCATTTGGCTGTTGACACTGGGGCATATGTAGGGAAAAAAAGAAAGGCTTAGCTCAGCCTGTCTTATGTAGCATCTCATAAAATCTTAAACAAAAATCCTATGCTCCATTTCAGCAGGACCAGGAGGTCCTTTTGAGACTTCTTTTTCAAAAGATTTTTTTTTTCCTGGCGGAGTGTGCTTGGAAAATGGCCACAGGTACCATTACAGAGCAGACTTGAAGGGCTGTTTGCCCTGGCATGGGGTGGGAAGCGTCAGAGCCAGGAGTTGGGAGCTTCCTGCATTCTTCCCATGGCAATGGAGCTGTGCTGCAATGCTCTGTGTGCTCCCAGTGTCTGAGGTTTGGACAGGGTTCAGTGTGTTGCAGGATTTGTCCTAAACAAAGCACCCAGACCTGGGAAGGTGATTGTGTGAGTTGCTGGGAACAGCAACACTCGCTGCTTTCATGCTGGTCACAGCACATGAGAGGTGCTGCCCAGCTCCTGATCCAGGCTGAGGTCCTGCTGCCGCACTGTGCTGGGCCTGGACATTTCCCTCAGTTGGTTCATTTGTGTGTAACCAGAATGTTGGATCCGCTGGGGATTGCACAAACCGGGAATCATGCAGAAACGGGAAAAAAACTTGAAGCGAAGTGGGAAGGTTAATGCAGGCAGCACCTACAGGTCTTCTCTGGAGTGGGCACCAGAGGCACTGCCAAGCTGGGGTCAAGGCCTGCTCCAGCTCAGCTGGGTGGCTTTCTCACTTGAGTGACAGTCTGGTGGAAGAGGAGGAGGTAGTTTTCCTTGCTTTTACAACAGTAACTGCTAAAAGAAGGCTCCTAGGTTAAAGGCTAAAGCTGGGCATTCCAGCTGCACCCTAGAGCCTCTTGTCCTGATCTGTTCCTTTCCCCCTCTCTGCCTAGGATAGTCAAGCCAAAAGTGGCCTCCATGGAGGAGATGGCAAGTTTCCACACAGATGCTTACCTGCAGCACCTGCAGAAGGTCAGTGAGGAGGGGGATGATGACCACCCGGAGTCTGTGGAGTATGGACTGGGTAAGGATGTGCATCTTCAGCAAGAAATTGGTTGAGTGTCAGGACCAAGATGCTTTCTATTGGAGCTGCAGTTAGACAGAGGGGTGAGCTCAGGGGGATGCAGCAGGGCTTGTTTTTGGAGGAAAATGCTCTTTGATGGGATGTTGCTAAACCCCAGCAATCATCTGACAGGCTGGCACTATCTCTGGTGCCAGCAGAGGGTACAGCCAGCCTCACCCTGCTGTTCTGTGTAGCTCAGCCTGTCTCTTGCCAACTGGGACTGGTGCCGTTTACTGCTGCTCCAAGGCTCTGGAACAGGATGGAAGACCCTGTCACTGCCCTGGGGCTGGAGATGGAACTGGCTGCTGCCAGCCTGCTGTGGGGAGGACATGTCTGAACAGCAGCCTGGAGCTGCAGTGACCTGCTCTGCAGGGACCAGAACAGCTGCTTGCTGTCTGGTGAGTTGGCTTATTTCTGGAGCAGAGGGCTTTTGCCCACCTGAACCTGAGACAGCCTGAGCAATGCAGTGGGTAAAGCAAGTGAGGTGCCTGTAGGCCACCCACTGTCTGGGTCTCAGGAACAGGAGGAATGACCCAGCAGTGAGGCAGAGATGCAGATTTTGTGCTGATCTCACAAGTCTCCTCTAGACTTTACATTTCTGAAGCTGCTCTGTCTGCAGGCAGATGAGCAGTCCTGGGGTCATGCTTTGTGGGGAACAGCTTGAGGGAGGCTGCTGTAGGAATAGGTGAAGACCATATTACAGGTACAGACCTACAGCTTACCTGGGCCTATCTCCTTTGTAGATGTTGATTTTTAGGGAGGAGTTATATCAGTGACTGTGCCAGGGCTTTCCTGATCAAGTAGCCAGAGACCCAAGAGTGGTTTTTTGTGAGACTGGTATGAGGGACCAGTAGGTTGGGCAGGCCAGGCACAGAGCTCTGAAGCTGGTTCAGGACACATTTGTTGATGAACCGAGTGCAAGGAAACATTTGGATTGTTGCTTTTTGTGGTGTCTTGATTTTCGTGGTGTGGGTGAATTTTTTTTGCCAGGTGCCTACTAAGTCACACTCTCTCCCCACCTCAATAGGCTGGGGGAGAAAATACAGTGGAAAAGATCATGTCAAGATAAGAACAGGGAGATGAGTCTCCAGTTACTCTCACCAGCAAAACAGACTCTACATAGAGAAATTAATTCAATGTATTGCCAATTAATAACAAGAGTAGGATAGTGAGAATTGAAAACAAAACTGAAATCATCACCCCCCTCATCCAGCTTTCTTCCCAGTCTCAACTTCACTTACAGCTCTTCTATTTTCCCCCTCAAGTAGTGTAAGGAGACAGCGAATGGGGGCTGTGGTCAGATCACATGTTGTCTCTGCTGCTCCTTCCTCCTCACTCTTGCCCTGCTCCAGTGTGGGGTTCCTCCCACAGGACACTGTCTTCTGTGAACTTCTCCAGCGTGGGTCTTTCCCGTGGGCAGCCGTTCTTCAAGAACTGCTCCAGTATGGGTCACCCACAGGATCAATCCTTCAGGAACAGGTTGCTCCAGCATGGGTCCCTTTCCATGGGATCAGTCCTGAAGGCTCAAACAGAAGGAATGTGCTTCCCCCAGAGGAAAAGGCCTGCTGTGTCTGACGTGCAGACTCTTACCTGGACTCTTACCTGCAGGTTATGACTGTCCAGCCACTGAAGGGATCTTTGAGTATGCAGCGGCCGTGGGAGGAGCCACCATCACTGCAGCCCAGTGCCTGCTGGACGGCAAGTGCAAGGTAGCAATTAACTGGCCTGGAGGGTGGCATCATGCAAAGAAGTAAGAAAACAATCTCTTCCCTTGTGTTTTCTCACCTGGTGTCTGAACCCCGCTTCCTAGCTCCCAGCTTCCCTGCAAATCCTCATGGTGTGGTGATCCAGCTGGAAGAGAAAGTAAGGTGTGAGGAAGGCAGGAGGTAGAGAGGAAAGAAACAGAGGGAAGAGCAGAAGCCTGAGAGGAGGAGGCCGGTCACTGCTCAGTGCTGTCACTGTCATGGACTGCAGGGCAGGTCTGGGACAGGTGTATTCACAGGTGTCCTGCCATTCCTTGGTACTTCGTACCTCAGGAAGTTCAAGGGAGAATGGATTTTGTGGGGTCCATGGAAAAGCACAGTGGAGAGGCAAACAATTGACGTCACTGCTAGCTTGGAACATGGTGGGACTATGGCAACGTGTTGTCCAAATTGTTTTGTATGTCTTTTTCGGTTTCTTAATAATAGGTTTGAAATGGTGCAGGACTGACCTTGGGTTTCCCCATGGTTCATGGGGGCTCTTTGCTGTGAGCTCTAACATCAATAATGATCTTCCAGCACAACAGGAGAAGATGTAAAACTACTGTCCTTGCATCCTGTGATTCTGTAGTGTTAAAATAATTTGTTTCCATCCTGTTTTCCATGGATGTATGTTTTATTTAACTTGTGTTTCCTGTCTCCCAAAAACATGGGGCCTCTTTGCAGTGTAGACAAGACAGCATCCTTTCTTGTCCACAGCCACCTGGCCTCTGCAATGCTGTTCTGTGTCCCTGCGGAGCCCCAGGAGTTCTCATGAGCCCTGGCAGCTTGTACATGGATGCGCAGATGTCTTGCTCCAGTGACTTTTCTGACCTGGCAGAGGAACTCTGGAAGTGTAACAGTGGTGTGTGTGTGTGTGCCAGCAGTGGCACCGTCTCAGCCCTTTTCCTGGTGGTCACTTGGCTGAAAATGGCTTCAGCTGCAGCTTGCTGTGAAAGAAGAGTTGCATTTGGCGGAGCCGAGCACTTGCTCTGTGCCGGACTGATGGTTTTTGGAAAATCTCCTGTTCTCTTCTGTCTGGATTGCATGGCTTATAAAATGCCTGTAACAGAAAAAATCTTAGTGTTGCTGCCACTGAGCTGTGAGCACTGTTCTGGGAAGGAAACAGTCTTTTTAAAGAAAGGCATTTAATACTCACTGATCCCAAAGGAGTTTTCCCAGTCACCCCAGTGAGGTGGTGTGGGATGCTGCAGGGTAGGTGCCAGCCTAGTGTCAAGGTCCAGCCAGACTGACCCCAAACTACAGGTGCCTGCTACTAGGGCCTGTGTCCTAGCAAAAACATTCCTTTTGTCAAAAAAACACCTCCTGTTTGGTGGTTTAGTTACTTTCCAGGGTCCTAAAGGTAGGAATGACCTGTGACTTTGGAAGCTCCCAATTTGGAGGATGCCTTCAGGGTTGAGGGTGAGATGCTGAGTCAGTGCCTTTTCTCAAGCCAGCCCTGCCCTCCCTGCTGGCAGTGACACTCAAGAGCTTTGCTGGATGGATTTGGGGCAGCAGAGGGGAATCCCAAGTGCTGGCCCTGAACTGCAGCTTCAATGCTGCTCTGTCTTTGGGTTGGTGTCTTGTTCTGCTTGGCCTTGAGTTTCAGAGATGTGTGTTACAGCACGGAGAGAGCACCCAAGACACGGCATAGTGCACTTTGCTTCCCTGTGGGCTGTGAGGGAGGGCAGGAGTACATAGTCACAATTGAGTCAGATTCCCAGGATACCGTTAACACCTCTGTTCTCAGCATCGCTGTAAATGACAGTCACTGGGAAACACCTGTGCTCCATGGCACTCACAGAGAGTGAGAACAAGTGCAGTTCTGCCACCCTGGGCTTGCTTCTCACTCTTCCCAGCTGTTGCTGAGCAGGAGGTGTTGGGGGAAATGAGCTGATTGCTGTGACTGGAAGTCAAGAGGCATTTCCCAGAGGCACATCTTGGATCCTGCTGTCACTTGTGGAAAAGGGATTTGGGCACTCGTGTTGCAAAGTATAAAGCTTCAGTTTAAATCAGCTGTCCAGGGCACATTCAGAAACGCATGTGAACTGCTGCTAAGTGGTGATGGGGACTTGACTTTAAAGTGAGCCTGGAACAGGGATCAAGAAACTTTGCTGTTCCTTTTATGTCAGAAGGGAAACCATCCCCGATGTATGTCACGGATAAATTTTTTCCATGCTACACCTGTCCACTGTTTAGCTGCTGGGGCTCTCTCCTGGCCAAGCCCAGGAGCTGTATTGTGAGGGACTGCATATGGGTCATCCCATTTGCATCTAGGGAGAAAAGGGAGGGAGAGAGTTACTTTGGGAAGAGGCTTAGCCATCATATCTTGAGACTTTGGAACAGAGCAGCAGAGTCCTGTGACTGTCTTGGACCTGCCTTTCACTGCTGGGACCTTCCCCGGAGCTGTGACCCAGACAGCAGAGGTGGAGTGGCTGCCTCTCTGTGCCTGTCCAGGACTCGCAGGAAAATGGCCAAGGGAACTGTCCGCTTGCCACAGAGGGAGAGTAGTTTTGAGTTCAGTGGCTCTGAACTTCTTTAAAATGTTTCAGGTGCAGAAAGCTAACATTTTATTTGTTCAACAGTGCAATGGTCAGAGATAGCCCCCATGGACCAGGGCCTCTCTGCAGCAGAGACAACTAATGCTTAACCAGCTGCCAGAAAGCCAAGAGCTAAGAAGCAGTTGGCATAAGCAGTCCTGTTCTCTGTGCTTCCCAGCCATGCTTTGAGCTGCTCCTGAGCCATCTCTTGGCCACTGCTGGGCCTTGGCTGAGTTTTTGTCCTCCTTGTGCCCCTGTGAGGTGGAGACTTGCAAAGTCAAAGTGAGAACACTGGGATCAGTGGTGATTGCATTGGCAATGTTCAATGTCACAGACATTATTTTCACAGGGATGAAGCTTCTGGCTTCTGTTACCTGAATGACGCTGTCTTGGGGATCCTGTGGCTGCGCCAGAAATTTGACCGGGTCCTTTATATCGATTTGGATTTGCATCACGGGGATGGTAAGGCCCAGCAAAGGCTGCAAACAGCACAGCTGCACAGACTCAGGGAGCAATAGAAGGCCTGTCGGCATAGCAGGGCTTTACTTGCTGCGGCAGCCGTGGCTTCACCTCCTTTCAGTGTATTTGAGTTCCCTCAATCCATTTCTGCCTTGCCCTGCTTTACAGAGTTGCCTGATGCTGCTCAGACCTCTCTTGAGGGTCTGGGCAGGAATCTTGTACCTAAAGCAACAGATAATGTGTCCCAGTCTCCCATCTCAGCAGAGCAGCTGCTGACAGGGTTTAATTGTTTAATGGTCCAGTGCAAGAGGGAAGCAGCCAGTAGTAAATGGTACTTTTAAAAGAAGGCTTGATGGTATAAAACTAGAGCCAGAGTTGGCCTTGCTGAAACTTCTCTCTCCTTTAGGGACATTGTTTCAACACCATTTAACATTTCCCGCTCTTCTAAATTCTATGGTGTGTTTCATTTTGCTCCATTTTCTCCCTGCATTTGGTTTCTGTTAAGTTTCCTGTTACTTCTTTTTTTCCTCCCCAGCCCCACTATTTTAATGTGTCTTTAAGGAAAAGAAAAGGCATGTTGAACTGCAGCAGTACTGAGAAAAAGCAAGAGAGCCCAGTAGCCCTGGTTCTAATCAGAGCCAAGCTCTGGCCAAGGCAGTCCTGCATGGATCCCTCTCCCAGCCTCGCAGGCCTAGCAGTGCAGGCAAGTGCTGCTACCATGGGTACTGACATAAGATATTGAGATCTGTTCAGTACTGATTGGCATGAGACCTGCCAAATTCATTTCAGTTGTGATCTTTGCTGCAGTTGAACTCTGGTCTCGGTGGATTGAGGATGGATTTATTGAGCCACATCTGCATTTCTGCTTTGCTCATGCTGCTCCTGCTCTGCTTGCTGCCCTGTGTTTATTAAACAACTCTGTTTGTGTGTTCAGACTCCATCATTTATATAAATGATGCATTAAGGCTTTTTTTTTCCTTTCCTGATAGGAGTTGAGGATGCCTTTAGTTTCACCTCGAAAGTCATGACTGTTTCTCTGCACAAATTTTCACCAGGATTTTTTCCAGGCAAGTTGAATGTCTGAGGTTTGTGCTCACTTGGTTCACACATCACTAGTGAGGCCCCAGCAAATGCAAGTCCCATTGCTGCTGTCCAGCAGAGATGTCTCACTGCCTCTCTTGTCTAGCCAGGAGAAGGAAAGAGAGGGGAGCTACGTGTTTGACATTTCCCTCTTTCTGATTGTAGCTGAGCTCTGGGCAGAGCCCCTTTGATACTGCGTGGGAGAATTGGGCAGAGGAGAGAACTGGATCCCTCTACCCCTCCTTTCTTGGTGGTGACAAGTGGGCTTCTCCATAAGCATGCCAACCTTCCTGGCTCTCAGGTCGCCTCTGAGACATCCCGCACGTCTCTCTCTTGCTGCTTCCCTTGTAATTGGGATGTTTCTCTTGTGCAGGCACTGGTGATGTGACAGATGTTGGCCTGGGGAAAGGTCGCTATTACAGTGTGAATGTGCCCATTCAAGATGGCATTCAGGATGAGAAATATTACCAAATCTGTGAAACGTGAGTCCTCTTGCTTTGATACAACTGACTTGGGTGGGATTTTGGAGAATAAGATACTACACAGCTACTGTTTTTAATTACAATCCTTTCTTAAGGCTTGTCCCCTTCCCCTGTTAGTCTTTGATTACAATGATCATGGATTGTAAGAGTTCTCAGAGGTCCTGTCTGAGTCCTTAAGCAAACTGAATATAGGGAGACATTTGTGAGTGGCTGGAGGGTCTCTGCCACAGGTCAGCCTTGTGTATCTAAGGAGAGACTGAGAAAGGACACGTACTTTTTAGCTGTGGACATAGGGCTAGATGTTTTTTCTTCAAATAAGTGCTCAGAATCCTGACCATCTGTGGGACATGTGCCTGAGGCTTAGCTAAAAGTGTTTTCCAAGCACCTTCTGCCTGTGCTGGAGGAATGAAAGGATGAAGGCTGAATAGCTGACAATGACAGAGCTGGCTCCTGGCAGGCCCCTCTGTCACTCAGCTGATGGTGGACCTCACAAGCCGTTGCCCATGTCAAAACTGGGCTGCAAGGCTTGTTCTTTTTCAGGGAAGAGGAGCCTCAGTGCAGGACTGCAGGACATGGTAGCACATCCACCTCTAAAACTTGAGGACTGAAACCTCTCCAAACCTGTAGGCCAGTAGGGCAGTCATGCTGAGGCCATGCCTCCTCTTAGCTTGTTGGTACTTGCCACTGCTGGGGTAGAGCAGCCCTCTTTGTGCCAGGGGACATGCTTCTATGGGCTGAGACGTGTCAGGATCCTGCTCAGGAGAAGCCTGCTGCATGCATTCACAGCTGCAAGACATCGTAACCTACCACAGATTTCAAGCTGTGTATAGCTAAAGCTTCTGCAAAGAGATTTTGAGATCTCTGAGTTCTGTCCAGGTTAGGAGGCACTCACAGGCCTGACTGTGGATGTCTCATTCAGCTGTTGTTTGAGGATGATTGCCTGTGCTTCCCAAAACTGTGGTGGGCTTGAAGCATGGACTCTGTCCAATGCAGGTTTTTGCAGGCTGACTACATCCTGCATAGAGCTTTTCCTCATAGTTTTGCCTCAGGAGCCACATAGGAAAGAGGAGAGTGAGAACCTAGTCAGAGCCTTCCTGCGTTTGTCCTGTCTTGTCCTGGTGAGAGGCGTCGGAGAATTCAGGATTGTTGTTTCGCCAGACCCTGATTTCCACCATGACTTTCACAGGGGAGAAAAGCCCCTGGATTGTCCTGCAGCCAAAGGGTGGCCAGTATAAATGTGGGGTTTGATGCTACTACTAAACTGGTGAGGACTAGGTTCCCCTCCTCCGTGTTATCAGTGGTGCTTTTGCCTTTTGATAAGTGCTCCACTTGCTGTGGAGGTAGAAGGCTAACTGGTAGTAGAGGTAGTGTAACTGGGTGGAAGCAGAGAATGCAGAAACTCTGAGAGGCATTGGTGTATCTGAGGGACCAGGGCCGTGCCAGCAGCATTCCTCTGAGCTGCGCTGGCATTAACTGGGCTGCTGCTCTCCACAGCGTGCTGAAGGAGGTGTATGCTGCCTTCAACCCTGATGCGGTTGTGTTGCAGCTGGGAGCAGACACCATCGCTGGAGACCCCATGTGCTCTTTCAACATGACGCCCGAGGGAGTGGGCAAGTGCCTCAAGTATGTCCTGCAGTGGCAGCTAGCAACTCTTGTCCTGGGAGGAGGTGAGTGCATTCTCCTGTTCTCAGAGAAACATGTTTGTCCTTCTGCAACGCTGCCTCGAGTGCTTGCTGTTGGGCTCGGCACTGGCAGAGGTTTAGCATGGTGACTGCTGGGCAGTGTCAGGAGGACACACTGTGGTGCAGTACTGCTTCCGCACACCTGAAATCCTTGGTACTGACAGGTGCAAGTCTCAATCCCAACTCTCAGATCTTGAGTTAAAAGCTGCATGGCTCCTCTGGAGAAGAGGAGGGGCTGACAAACTGACCCTGGGCACTTCCGATTCCCATCTTTGCTGATCAGCCCTTCAGTGCATCTCTTTAAAAGTGAGCACTATGTTCCCAAGCCTATATTGGGCACCTGGTGATGAATGGTTTCATTTAGATTCAAGCAGAGGCTTGGGACAAGGACTGGCTGCCTGCAAGGTACAGCAGGCCTCTGATACCCAGTGAAAGCTAAGCTCGGCTGGACTTACCTCTGCTGTGCTGCCTAACCGGCTGCTTGTCCAGTGGGGAGAGCACAGGACAGGCTTTATGTTAAGAGAGCATTTCAGAACAACAGAAGCCACTGTGTGCCAGTGAAAGCCCCTGAGCTCCGTGATTGGAGCCAGATCAACTCTAGCCTTTTTGAGATGGGGGAAATCAGGTATAGCATATTAAGGCCAAAATTTGATGTGCCTGATGCCCTTTGTTTTGGAAAGGTTATGAGTGTTCAATCCTTCTGTGACATGTCTGTGAGTACGCTGGAGATGTCACCTTTCAGATAAAACCCAAAACCTCTGTTAAAAAAGGAGGAGCAACTATTTGTCACTTGTGAAAATATCAAAGGAGTGTCCCACCGCTGCAACATGTGGAGCATTTGAAGTGGAAAGTGGGGGAAGACTGAAAAAAAGCAGGAAAAAAAGCCCTCAACAACCAACCCAAACAGAAGGGAATGTTGAAAACTTTGGTCTCTCTGCCTTGTTGAAGTGCTTTTCTCCCTTTAATATTCTAGTCATCTTCTCTGGAAAAAAACTTACCTGAGTCTCTTGCAGGATTGCTTTCAGCTAAGGTTTCTCCTTATGCGCTTATGTTCCGTTACCACAGCGGTGACCATTTCTTAATGAGTGTGAAACCCCATTTACCTGTAAAGCAGTTGCAAGTTGTACTGATGAGTTTCACATTTGTCCTCTCAAACATGACAGTGCTGAAGAGCTCACCAGCAGATGGCTGGGCATGTGTATTTTGCCTTATAGGCCGAAGGCCGTCATGAAAAGCAGGAAGCCCCTGTTCCTGCTGCGGCCCTTGCACTTCTCTCCCTGCTACTTGTGAACAGCTCTCCTTGTTGGGAGAGAGTCCAGCACATGAGGCTGGGAACTTGTGCTGGGTCTGAGATGGTGGCTGGAGGTGCTGGGTGATGTGCCTCTGCCACACTGGATATAACTGGGGTTCAGTTTGAGAGGTCTGCTCTTGCATACCCTGTCATTTGGAGCTGGCCTTGTGTAGCCAGCAGGTGCAAAATGCAGATTTTGGGCATGGCTTGAGTGGATGAAATAAGCTGAATTCATGTAACCTGTGCACGGTGGCACCACGATTTGTTCCTTCCACTAAAATCTCTTTTTTCCTCTTCCCTTTCCCCACTCTTCCTCCTCAAAATCCCAATCCTTGCTGGAAACAGGAGGTTACAACCTTGCCAACACAGCTCGCTGCTGGACGTACTTGACTGGGGTCATCCTTGGGAGAACGCTGTCCTCAGAGATTCCCGATCACGAGGTAATACTTTGAAAAACTCTCCCTTCTCCTTGCAGAAGAGCTGGTTGTTCTACCTAATCCACACAGCATCCTTGACACTCAATCCTGTTTTGGGGAGACACTTCTGTAACAATACTGCCATGTCCTAGCGGTATGGTGGGTGCTTGTGCCCAAAACCAGAGGCTGTCTGCAGCTTTCTGCAAGGGGTCTCAGGTGCCAATAAACTCCAGTCTCAGCTAGTTACAGAGAGGATGGGCAGAAGGAGCCACCGGTTTGCTCAAAGACCAAACATCTTTAGGATGTGCCTTTTGCCTTTCTCAAGGCTTTAAATTTTTGTGCTGCTTTAATTGATAAACATAAAGGACCAGGTGCAGCTTTGAAGCTCTGGCTGTGGTGGAGTTAGATGCTGTCTTTGTGCTAGTGCTGGTGCTTTTCATGTCTTGAGTGGGGCTGGACAGGTTCTTGGAGGGACACAATCTAGACTGAATTTGGGAGGAATAACTATAGGTTAGAACCATAGAATCACAGAAGGGTTTGGCTTGGAAGGGACCTTAAAGGCCGTTTTATTCCACCTCCGAGCCACGGGCAGGGATACTTCCCACTAGATCAGGTTTAGCTTGGAGACTAGGTTGCTCCAAGCTCTTTCCAAACTGGCCATGTTCATAAAAGGTCTCAAACCACACATCAATCCTACACAAACACACCTACACTTGCAGAGCAGTTCAAGCCTACAGTGGCTACAGAGAAGAATTCAGGTTTTACCTATGACTAAGGATCTCGCAGATCAGTTTACATAAGGAAGAAAAGTTTTTGTGTAGATTGAGACTGGAAATTCATCATTATAGAAACCAGTGATTCCAGATGCAAGATGCTTTTTGAGAGATGTCATGCTTAACTGTGATCTTTTAACAGATTTTTGCAGATTATAAACAAGACTGGTTTATGTGAGAAGTGAAAAGGGTGGGTCCTCTGTAGGAATTCCCTGCAGAAGGTGGATAGGTTTTACCTGTTTGTTGTTGCTCTGAAAACTTCCTCATGAAAACTGTACATGGAAAAAACCCCCAACTTGTGGATATCAAAACTCTCCTTCCAAAGTAAACTAGAACCTAGTACAGGAATGTTCCCTTTTGTTTATGCTCAAAGGCTTTATCTGGTTTAAGATAATGGAAGCAGTTGGGCTTCCACTACTTCCTTTAGAAAAATTACCACTTTCAAAAAGATTTCCATCACAGGAAATCTCACATTTTTTGGTTGGTTCTCGGTTTGGTTTTGTCTCTGTGTCCCCAGTGGCACCAGGCTGTTCTTACTCAACTCTCAGGGTTTAGACCTCCCAGCTGGAGACTTCAGCAACTCCTCCTGCAGCGTAAAAATTCGGTTCTTCTGTCTTTTCTTCCTTCTTCCTGGCAGAGAGTCCCTTTCCCCTGCCCCTAGCAATGACATGAGGTGGTGTAGAATAACCTCCATGTCCTGGCCATGTCCCCTTCCAGCTACTGCAAAAACTAACCCTGTCCTGGCCAGAATCAGGACACAACTGCTGGCAATAACCTGTGATTCTGCATTAGCACATCGACCCCATGTGCTGCAGATTTCTTCATTCCACTGCACACTGAGTACTCAGCCAGGAGAGACAGTATCCTTGCAGCACACTGATTTTTCCTCTCCCTGGCATTTCAAAATCATGTCAATGCAGCGTTCAGCAAGGTGGGAGGTGAAGGAAAAGATATTTGATAAGCAGCACTTGAATTTTATTAATTAAAACATCCCATTTGCAGGTAACCATGTGTAAAATGAGTGTCAACAGCTTTCCCAAGTAAAGCATTGGGATAGACATTTGACTGCTTTGGCTGCACCACTGGGCTCTGCTTCCCAAGCCCTTGAATTGGGAAATGGTTGAAAACTCCAGGTGGGCAGACACTGCTGAAGTACCACCTTGATGTAGTGAAGTATATGACCCTTAGATGTAGAAAGGGTTTTTTGCCTTTTTACAAACGGGTACCCAGTGGGATCCCTCCCTCCAGCCTCAGCCACCAGAGACCTCTCTGCTGACTCTCCCCTCCTCTTCCCTGCAGTTCTTCACAGAGTACGGTCCTGATTACGTGCTGGAGATCACGCCAAGCTGCAGACCAGACCGCAATGAGCCACAGAGAATTCAAGAAATTCTGAACTCTATCAAAGGTGAGTTGTCCAAGCCAACATTCCTGCTTCAGCCTTACAGGTCTTTTTAGAGAGGGCTTCAGAAGAGCTCATTGAAGTCTTTCTTGCTGACTAGAAAGATGAACTGCATTCACTTGGCTGCTCATTAGTGCACAGTGTCATCTGCCTCCCACTTCCTTGGGATTCTCAGGATTGGTGGTACAGAGCTGTGGGTCCCTGTAGCAAACGTTGCCATTGCCTTTCCCCTGGCTGGGCAGGGGAGCATGGGGTCTTGTCCTTATTGGAATCATAGAACAGCCCAGGTTCTAAGGGACTTCAAAGATCATGTGGTCCAGCCTTTCCTGGGAAAGGGAGCCTAGACAAGATTATCTAGCACCCTGTCCACTCACATCTTGAAAACTTCTGACAGTGGTGCCTCTACCACATCTCCGGGGAGCTTCCTCCAGTGACTGATGGTTCTCACTGTAAAAAAATTCTTAAGGTGAAACCTCTCCTGGTGCAACTCATACCTATTGTACCTTGTTCTCTCTGTGGCTCCTTGTGAAGGGAGAGCCTCTGTCCTCTCTGAAGCTTACCTCCAAGTACTAGACTACTGTGATGAGGTCCTTCCTAAAGCCTTCTCTTCTCCAGGGAAAGTCTTTCCTCATTGGGCAGGTCCTCCAGCCTTTGATGACCTTTGTGGTCCTCCTTTGGGTCCTCTCTGCTCTGTCCATGTCTTCTGTGATTTGTGGGGATCAGAACTGGACACAGTACTTGGCACTTGTCAGCCGCACCTGGAGTGGGATGATCCCGTTTCTATCTCTGTTAGTAATGCCCCTACAGATGCTGCCCAGGGTCCAGTTTGCTTTACTGCTGCAGCAGCACACTGCTGGATCACGTTCAGTTTACTGCCTACCAGGACCCCCAGGTCTCTTTCCACAAGGCTGCTTCCCAGTTACACAGATCCTAGCTTTCTGTCCCAAGTGCAGGACTCCGCTTCTGTCTTTGTTAAACTAAAACTGTTCTTTTTAGCCCAGTCTTCCAGCTTGCCCTGCTCTCTTAAGATCGCTCTGCCTTCTGACATGTCCACTTCTGCACCCAGTTTGGTGTTGTGGTTGCTTTCAGTCCCATCATCCAGGTTGTTATGATGTTGAGCATTGTGGGGTTCTGGGGGACCCCACTTGTGACAGGCTGCGAGCCCATGTAAAAACCATTGATCACCACCCTCTGTGTGCTCCCAGTGAGCCAGCTCCATCCCTATCCTCTCTGCAGATCACCCATCCAATCTGTATCTATCCAGATTGTCCAGGAGGAGACTGGGGGAAACAGCTCTCTGGAACTGGGGCAGGCCTCCAGCAGGCAGGATTTGAAGCTCCTGGAGTCCAGGGCAGGCAGCTGGATGAGCCCTGCCAGCTCCAGCCAGCCTCATTCAATGTCATGCCCGTCTCTCTGGTCCCTGTCTCCCAGAGGGGCTAGGAGCAGCAAGGTGGGGCTCAGCAGCCCTTTTCCAACTCTGTGCGTGTTGCACTGTGCTGGTGTTTGAAGCAGAGTAGGAGGTGGGTAGGAAGTGCAATGGTCATGGATGCCTTGTGGTGTCCATTCCCAAGCACCGGCCAAGCCTAGGGAGGGGACATCTTCCCTGACCTGTCCAAGGGGCAGGAGGAACAGCAGCACCCCAGAGCTAGAACAGAGGACTGAGCACTCCTGTTAGTGTATCCAGCCTGAAAAAAGTACAAGGCAGAGGGAGTGAGCGTGTGCCTCTCAGATGCTGGTCCGTGAATCCCAAACCAGCATTCAGCATAGTGAAAGCAGTGGCAGAGTTCCCCTGTGGTAATTTCCAAAGTCTGGCTCGGACGAGGGCAGCAGCCTCTGCAAAGGGAGTGAGGGGTCAGCGGGAACCAAGACCTCTGCTGAGGCTGGAATTCCTAGATTGTGGCCTAGTCTATCAAGTATGGGGTTGGCACCCCTTGCCAGGCCACTCCATCAGGCTGACATATCAGTGGAAATACCCTTTTCTGCTTCCTTTTATTTGCAGGGAATCTGAAGCATGTTGTTTAGCAGAAAAGGAAGGCTCAGGTTTCCGCAAGAGCATTTCCCATGGGGAAGACAGCATATTTATGTGAGCAACTGGTGAAATTTGTGGCTGCAGAGAAAATTTGGAAGAAATTACTGTTGGTTAATTTTTTTTCTCTTTAAAGAAGAAAAGCTGCTGCATGCCACAAGCACTGTGATTCTTCCCAGGCAGGAGTGTGGGCCCTCCAGCCACAGCCTTCCAGTGCCAGCAGAGCCTCCCTTCCTCCTTTCTCTTTCCTTTTTTTAACACCACAGTTTGTTCTCACAACTGGTTTTAATGTTTTTTAAGAGGGGCTGCTCAGAGCTGTGGGCTCTCCCCAGCTGGAACCCAGCTCTGTGTTACCTTCCTGGTAGGGTCACAGCCTTGGAGCTGCCCACTCAGGAGGTGGAGCTGACAGGCCACCGTGGGGCACAGGTTATGTCTCTTACCACAGAAAGGCACAGCCGTTGTGTTTTTAACTCAGAACTTTTTAAAAATAAAATGTTTTAAATACTCCTTCAGCCCTTTCCTTTCTTGCAGCCACCCTGCCTTGCCAGTGTTCTTTTCCACAGCACCTCCCACTGCAGGGCCATGTGTGAGCTCCTGAAATCCTGCGTAGAGGGGCCGGGCCCTGGGGACCGTCTCCAGAGTGTCAAGGGACATGCAGGGCATTGTGGCAGCTCTTGTCCTGGGAGATCTTGGATAAACTTCCAGATGCCCTGGTGCCCCATGAGAGCTGCCACAAGTTGTCCCAGCAAGGGAACAGGTATATAGGTATCTGGGGCAGATCTCTCCCAGTGCCTCAGGCCATGGAGCCTGGCCTCTGTTGCCCTTGTCCCCTCATTGTGCTGGCTTTTTTAAGGATGTCCAGTCACCGTGGGAAAGCGTATTTCCTGCGGCTTTAATTAGATTATGCTGGAATAAACAGCAAGATGAAGGGGCTCCCAGCCTGGCCTTCGCTTTGTTTTGCTCTCTTGTTTTTCACTGCCAATTGAAACAACAGGAAATCTGGTGTGGAGGGAGTTCAGGAGGATGTGGCTCTCATGACTCCTGACCCTCTTCCCTGCTTCCATGTACCCCTGGCACTGCTGTGGTGTGGTGTAGGGGGAGAGACCAGTCCTACGTGGTGACTGCTGGCAGGAGGCTGGTGCTGCCACCGCCACAGCAGAGGATGGTAGTGCCCAGGGGAAGTGTCAGCCTTGGGGATGTCCAGCCAGGAGAAAAGTGGGGAATGAGAGAGCAGAGAAGGTGGCCAGCTACCGCCTCTGACCCACCTCAGGGCCTCATATGCTCTGTCCCTGCACCAGGCAGACTGCTCTGTGAGCTGTGAGAGCTGTTTCAGGAACACAGCTGGGAAAATAAACAGGAAACCCCACAAGTGTCAAGTGTTGTGGTAATAAATGGGCTTTAGGTGAGGTGTATGGTGACCTGTACTTGGGGATGGGACCATAAGGATATGGCACCCTAAACTTGGCAGGTTGCCAACCCCCCCGACAGCTGTGGAAACTGAGGCATGGGGTAAGGCACCCCCTCTGCCATCTCCATCCACATTCCTGAATGTGGAGAAACAACTGGAGTTGAACTTGGTGCAAAGCAAGAAAAGTGCAAAAGGTGGGACAAAGCCTTGAAGGGTACCCCCAATGCCACTACAAACAGACCCCTCACACCCAAATCCCTCTGCCAGCTGTCTGAGGGCACCAGCCCACATCACCCTGGCAGCCTTACCGCTGCCTGAACCCCACTGTTGTCCCCCACCCTGGAGAGGTGTTACAAGTGTGTTCCAGCCTGGACAGGAGCAGCCAAGGCGAGGGTCCCAGTCTGTATGGGAAGCACGGGGATTTCTACCCAAGAGGCCGGAAAGCTGGTGGGAGAACGTATGACGTTGGCGGTGTCCAGGCTGAATGGGGAAGTGAAGGAAGCTACCAGCCTGGATGGAGTGACGTGGCAGGTCCCAGCCAGAACGGGGAGGACACGGAGGAACCCGGCCTGAAAGGGCGAGACACGGGGGCCAGAGGGGCAGGCTGTGCCGGCACCATCCCTCGGGGCTGTCCCGACCCATCCGTCCCTCCCTGTCCGCCCTGCTCGTCCGCCGGCCCAGCCTCTTCTGGCTTTACCCCGCGGCGCGGCCGCACCGGAGCTCCCTTAAATCCCGGGCAAGCGCGGGGATAACCGGGGCGCCGCTCCAGCTCCCTCCCCGTCTGGGTACCTCGCCGGACTCCAGCCGCCTGGAGCAGCCCGCGCCCCGCTGAGCGCTGCGTGTCCCCGCAGACGCTGGAGATAAGCTGTTTAGAGCCATCCCCAGGGCACGAAGGACCTCAAAGTGGTGGAGATCCTGCGCTACCCCTCCGGGCTGGGGAGGGGCCAGCGAGGGTGGGGGGGTACGCCTGTCCCCACCGGCCCTGTGGCCTCGCAGGCGCGTCCCCACCTCCTGGCCAGCTTGCGCCTGCAGGAGCTCCACATCCAGCACCGTGCCGCGGGGAGACCCCGGCGCCTCACGGAGGTCGGCTCGCCGCTCGCCTGGGGCCTGGGGACGCGCAGCCGCGGGGAGTCGCTCCCTCCAGGCCGCCGGCCCCGACCTCATCGACTCGAACCGGGTGGACGAGTGTTTTGCGGAAAAGACTTCACAACTTGTCTAAGTTGTAAAGTAGGTGTGTTTATTCAGCGCCGGGCACGTGTGGGATAATTCCTTCAAAGACACGTACGCCATCAGCAACACATAGCTCGGTATATATCTGGTTATACGTTACATATTCATAGGGTTTCCCCAATACTCCTATACATATTAATGACCTATCACCGCTTCATATTATAATGAGTCCAGAAGTTATTTCCATGTGCCTGCGCAGTGGCTCCTCGTGGTCGTGGGCAGGGGTCTCGGGGTGAAGTAAATGAGTCTTCCTCAGGGTTGAACTTTTCACCTTTCTGTCTTGCGCATGCTCTCTGAACCCCTGGCCCAAGTCTAAACCTCAGCTCTAGCTTTAGCCAGTTTAGGGGCCCAGGGGCACAAGCTGGGTTACAGTTTCTTCCTTTTGTCAATAGCTCTACATACTCCCATTCTGCTCTGGCAAGCACAATAAATGTTAAGAAGGAATACATTGTTTCAGTAAACAGCTCTTAATAAATCATCCTTTAACCCTATATGTCCCTGTATCACGAGGAGGTGCTCAGGGCGCTGGTGCTGGAGCTTGGCCTCGGTAAGGAGGACGAGCTGTGGGAGCTCTGGCTCAGTCACCACGAGTTCGACTCCCCCGCGGGCCTGCCGACCGGCTACTGAAGCTGGAGGGCGGCTGGGGCGGGAGGGCTCTCACCGCACCCCACCAGGACCAACGGGTCCGTTGCCGCTGGGCGCGAGCAGCGCCCCGGCTGCCCCACGGGCCGGCGCTGCGGGCCCAGGGAGCGTTCGGAGCTCGGCGGGGCGTGGGAAGGGGCGGGAGGAGGAGCTGGGGCCACGCTTCCCGAACCACAGCGCGCAGGCGTCGCCCTGGGCCAGGCAGGCGAGGGTGTTGAGCTGCCGTCTGGTAAAATCTTGAAGGACCATTGCTCCGCCGGCTGTGCCCCTTTCCTTGTCCATCTCTGCGAAGGACTGTGGGAAGCGGCCCTGGGTGGAAGGAGGATCTGCTCCCCACAGCTCCGGTGCGTCCTCTCGGCTTACGGCACCAGGGGTGCCACCTCGGCGGTTTTCCCATCGTGGTGTTGGAAATGTTACAACTTTCCTAATAACTTTTCTAATTAATTGTTTTAATCAGTCATAAATAGTGTAATTTTCCACTGTAGCCAGCATTTAGCAAGGTTTGTCATAAGCTGCTATTGTGAGAACACAGGTTGGGAAAATTACTGAAACTTTAAGTTTTGCTAAACCAACCTCGATGTGCTTCATTGAACAAAGCCTGGGAGAGAGATATATTGCTAAAATTGGACACAAGGAATGCAGCATTTATAGACTACAAGGACATTTTGAAGAACCCAGAGATAAAGAAGAAACTAACAATGACAATTCAGCAATTGTACTGAAACCCTCTCTCATCTGGGGAAAAGATAATAAAACGACTGAAAATGTGGACTAATTAGCATGAAGCAATAAATCAATAAACAATAGAAGATAAAATACTAATTAATGAAGAGAATGACGTAATTTATAGCCAATAAACATTAATGTCTTTGTTTGCTAAAATGTATAAATAGTGAAAAGTTTTGAAAGTGTGCATGCATCATAGGTGGAGTTCCCCCTATGTACCCAGCGCTGTGAAAAAAGTAATGCTGCTGTCTTATACTAAAAATAGTGTTAGAGAGTTTCATTTATCCCGATGTTTTCGGTGACAGTGTCACCTTCGGGAATGGGACCTCTGTCCCAGCCACACCCTGTTGCGGGAGCGCTGCTGTGGGGATGTGCTAGGTGTGGGGCTGATGCACTCAGTGCGCTGCCCGGCAGGGAGCGGGGGCCTGGGGATGTCCCAGGGGCTCCGGAGCATTGTGGGGACACGTAAGCCTCCCTGGGGAGCGCAGCTGGGATCACCTGACCCCCGAACTCCCTTCAGGAGTGGGCACAAAGGCTCGGCGTCAGGTTTCAGGGCTCCGTGGGGTCCCAGCTCTATCCCGGGAGGGGCCGTGGGCAAGGGGACGGCTCAGGTGTTATCCCTGGCTCGGCTTCCGACACCCAAACACACTCTCCCAAACCGCAGGGGCACAACGCGGCGGGCTGGCCCATGCCATCAGCGAGGACCGGCACGGACACAGTGGCCCGGCCAGGAGTAGCGAGTCCCGGAACGCGGTATCCTGGAACGGGGTGTTCCCGAGAGCGGTGTCCCGGAGCGAGCTGTCCCCGTCGGGGCCGCGGGGAGGAGAGAGGCCCTCCCGGTCTCCTCGTCACACCGCGGGCGACCCTGGACCTCCGAGCCGCCAGGGGGCAAAGCACGTCGCTTTCGCTCCGCCCTGTTTATCCGCGCCGGGCCGGAAGCGGCTGTCCTTTCCCGGCGGAGCGCAGCCATGGTGAGAGCGCGGCGCCGGCGCTCCCCGCCAGCATCCGCCGCCATCCCCCGCTCGCCGTGGGCTGCGGCCGCTCCCCCGGGGCGAGAGGCGCAGCAGGGAGCCCGGCGCCAGGGTCCGAGGGGCGGGAGCCTGAGGGGGCAGGGGAGGGACGGCTGGGGATGCCCGGGCCTGGCGGCGGCCCGTAACAGATCCCATAACACGTCCCGTTCTGTAGGCCCGCGGCCCCAAGAAGCATCTGAAGCGCGTGGCTGCACCCAAGCATTGGATGCTGGACAAGCTGACGGGCGTCTTTGTGAGTGCGGGCCTGGGTTGGAATTGAAGCCGGGGTCGGTTTGGGCTTAGGGTTGAGCCTGGGTTCGAAGTTGGAATTGAGGCCAGGGTCGGGGCCGGGCTGCCCGCGGCAGCCGTAGTCGCATCAGGGAAAGAAAGTGCTCGAGCGCTGCGCAGGGGCGCCGGTGAGTAGGGGCAGTTGGTGCTTAACGTTAGGGTCTTTGTGAACAGCGTTCGTGTTCCCCCGTTTGCAGAGAGTTTTGTACAGAGTCGTTGGCTGCTCTCTTTTAACTTGCCTGTTGTACTTTTCCATCGCTGGGCTGAAATGAATGGTTGTGCTGTCTTGGGAGCAGTTTTGTGAGGCTGGCAAGACATGGGGGGTTGTGCATACCAGGAACAGAGAGCTGCAGCTGATAGCTGCCTGCATGGCAGCTGCACTCTGTGCTGCTGCCCTCATGGGCCATTGTGAGAGCTGTTGGGGCCATGGTTTCCTTTTCTGGGGTGGTTGGTGCTGCTCGAGCCTCCAGCAGAAAGCTTCTGTCCGCAGGCACCTCGCCCATCAACAGGCCCACACAAGCTGAGGGAATGCCTTCCCCTCATCATCTTCCTGCGCAACCGGCTGAAGTATGCTCTGACAGGAGACGAGGTCAAGAAGATTTGCATGCAGAGGTTCATCAAGATAGATGGCAAAGTCCGCACCGACATCACCTACCCTGCAGGCTTCATGGGTGAGCATAGTTGGGCCGGTTCCTTAGGAAGCTCTGCTGCACTGGCAGGGGAGTGTTTTGTGGCACTGGCATTATTTGAGGGGCAAGGTTTCCCTGGTGGAGTTGAAGAAAAGATACATAAAAGATGTTGTTACTTAGTTTAGAATTGCGTGCTGCAGTAAATACCAAAGCCGGATATCTGTAGCCTGTAAGTGCCTGCTTGACCTGGTTAAGTTGCTGTTCAGATTCCAGCCTTCAGCAGTTTTTGTTGATTTGCAGTCTGTCACAGCAGAAGATGTGAGCCTGTGGTAGGTCCCTTCAGTGTGATTGAACTCATCAATCACACCCTAAGAGTTGCTCAGCAGCCCCTGATTCTTTTTAAACATGAGCTGGAGGCCAGCGTAGGGTCTTGGATAATAAGCTGATAAGAGCTGCTGTTTTCTTTCCCTTTCTGCAATCAGATGTCATCAGCATTGAGAAGACAGGTGAGCATTTCCGCCTGGTGTACGATACCAAGGGCCGGTTTGCTGTTCACCGCATCACGCCTGAGGAGGCCAAGGTAAGCATGGGCCCAGTTTGGTTTGGTTGGGACAGTGTTTCCTCTTTGGCATCTCCTGAATGAGAGCTGTTGTCTCTCTTTCCTGACAGCAGAGGCCATGCTGCACTTGAGGAGATTGGGGCCTTCAGGGTCGGGGTGAAGCCTGTGGAGGGGGGAGGTCTCTTGGTGGCATGACAGCAGCTCCCAGATGGCTACAGGTGCAGTGTATTCCATCTCCAGGGCTGGAGATGATGCTGTTGGCATGGGCTGCACAGGGAGCTTTGGGGTGGGGGAGAGCCTTGGCTTTGCCATGGGACTGCCTGTGGTATAAAAGCCTTGAACTCCTTCCCAGGTCAACTCTGGAAGCATTAACAAAACTTTCTCACCCTGGCTGCTGGGAAGCAACTTCTTTATGTATTTTCTTAACCCAGGCATGTTGTGCTGGAGCTGCAAGGCCGTGCTCTGCTTTGCATATCCTTCTTAGAGCAGACTGTGCAAGTACATGGCTATGTGGAGGGCAGAGCTGGCTGTGCTGGAGCCAGCTGTGGTGTGGTTTGGGGCTTCTGTTCCTCCTGAGATGTGCTTTGCCTCTGACTACCACTCCTGTGTTAATGCGTGAGGTCCAGAGCAGCTGTGAGGGAGTTGGGGGTGACAGGAAGGATGGAAATCAGTGCCCTGGAGGGCACAGATCTCTCTTGGGTCTTGGGGAAACACAGCCCCTGCCTCTGTTTTGTGCCCACAGGCTTCTGGGAAAAATGAGGGAACTGCCCTGGTAAAGACTTTCCTGTGAAAGTGCAGCCAGTGTTTGTAGGGAGGTTGAAGCCCAAGGTGGGCTGCTGCTCCTGCAGCAAAGGTGTTTTCTGGTGGGGCTGTAGCAGAGCTGCATGGCAGCTGTTCAAAAGTCACTACTGGGATGGGGAGCTGGGCAAGTCACTGCCTGGGCTTGTGTTGCAAGCCCTGGAGTGTCTGGTCCATGGCATTGCTCACTGCCTCAGCTGAGAGGTGTTGGGTTTTGTTTTGCAGTATAAGCTGTGCAAGGTGAGGAAGATCTTCGTGGGCACCAAAGGAATACCTCACCTTGTCACTCATGATGCCCGCACTATTCGCTATCCAGATCCCCTCATCAAGGTGAATGATACGGTCCAGATTGACCTGGAGACAGGCAAGATCACAGACTTTATCAAGTTTGACACAGGTAGGTCTTGCATTCCATGTAAAGCACAGTACCCTTCCCACGGTGGAGAGCAGTGTGGAAGTTAAATGCTAGGCATATATCCACAGAAGTAGAGAGGCAGTGGTGTCAGCCTTTGGAAAGGCATTGTTTCCTAGGAGCATGTCCACCTGGAGCTGGAGCAGGGATTCCTCCTATGTGCTGGCGGGGAGAGGCATTTGGCATAGGGACTTGGGGTGGTTTTGAGGCACCAGGTAAAAGCAGTGAACTGGTGGGGGGTTGCTTTGAGCCTGGCTTTTGCGGGGCTGTGAGCGGCAAGCTCTGGGCAGCTGTAGGGAGGTTCCTGCCTCTTGGCAGTGGGAGGAGGTTTCAGTCACAGAACTGTGAGCAGTGCCAGCACAGATGTGATGGGAATCTCTCCTTGGTGCTGACACAACTGGGAAGGTGGTGGGGAATGTTTGGTATGGGCAAAGAGCCCAAGCGGAAGGACTTCACCACAGCACGTGGTTCCAGCTCTTGTCACTCCTGTATTCTGTGTTCCCTCACCCAGGTAACCTGTGCATGGTGACTGGTGGTGCCAACTTGGGCCGTATTGGGGTGATCACCAACCGGGAGAGGCACCCTGGGTCGTTTGATGTGGTCCATGTGAAGGATGCCAACGGCAACAGCTTTGCCACCAGGCTGTCCAACATCTTTGTGATTGGCAAAGTAAGGCTGTGGGGGCACCGGGTGGGGGGTTCTCTCCTCTTGTGAGGGACTGCTGGCTGAGGCAGAGAGCCTTGGTGTCTCCTTAGGTAGCTAAGTGAAGCGTCAATGCTGGCCTCAGTTCTGACTCAGCTCCCTGTATTTCTAGCTGCTCTCTGGGAAGGGGGAAAAGCATTTGCAAATGAAGGAATGGGGATGTTTTCAAGAAGCAGCCCTGAAACCTGAGAGCTGGGGGCTGAGCAGTGCTCAGTCCTTGCTGTGACTTGGGCAGCTGCTCTGACTGAGAGTGGCCCCCAGAGCCTCTGCTGTTTTTCCAATCCCTGACGGGCTCTTTGTCCAGGTTGGAGAGGGGCAGTGTTTTGGTTTTGGCTGAAGTGCATTCTTCATGGATGTGACTGAAAGGCAGCTGTAGACCTGTGCATCTTTAGTACCTTCCTAAGAGGCGTCTTCTGGGTCTGGGCCACAGCCTTGTGTACCTGGCCCAGCATGAGCAGGAGTGGGCTTCTGCTGCTTTCCACTTAGAGGGAGAGCTCTGTTGCTGTCTGGGTTTCCTTGTGTGAGGTGGCTTCTTCTCCTTTGCTGCAGGGCAACAAGCCATGGATCTCCCTGCCCCGTGGAAAGGGCATCCGCCTGACCATTGCTGAAGAGAGAGATAAGAGACTGGCTGCCAAGCAGAGCAGTGGATAAATTTCAGCTCAAGCTGGCTCTGGTACTGTCAGTGTGTTAATTAAACCATTTACTACATGTCTGTGACTGGTTTGGGAGCATCCCCAGGGTTAGGAGGGAGCCATGCTGCCAGTGCCAGGCCCTCCTCTGCTTTTCAGAAGGTCCTGCTTCTCTGGGGAGACTCCTGTCGATCTGAGCAACTGGCACAGCCGTATTCCAGAAAGGCGAGGAGGAGTGGGAGAGCCTTCAAGAAATGTGTTGGCACAAATGCTCCTGGATGTTGCAGAATGTGCAGGAGGAACAGGGGTCTGGGGGAGAGCCAGCTGGGCTCTCCTGTAAGCCAGTGGTGCCAGATCAGCTTGAGGGATTGCCCCGTCTGTGGGGCTGAACAGAGAGAGGGGGGGATGTTGGTTTTGGGAGTGCTGGCACTCAGTGTCACAAGCCCTGCCTGGCATTCGAGCGCTGGGGAGATCCCTCACGGGCTGCTCCTGAGTGTCTTCTGTGGAGGTGGAGGGTGCAGGGATCATGCTGACAGCCGGGACTGAGGAGGTCCGTGTGCTGGGGGTCGCAGTGGTGGTGCTGCAGATGGGGGCTAGGCGAGAGGGGAGTGGGCTGCTGGGAACACTGAGCACCAGCCTGGTGATGGGCTGATGCCCTGCAGGAGCCAGGGGCCTGGGCAGCAGCTGTGGCAATGGCCCTGGAGGCCAAGGGGTGGGCAGGGTTGAACAGTGTACCTGGGCAGCAAGGGCAGTCCTGCAATTGGGCTGTGCCAGCGAGGGCACAGGAGGTACCATAGGGAAGGGGAGGCTGTGCCTGGGCACAGTGTGCAGGCTGGGGCTGCCAGATCCAGATGGACATGGGCATTGTGGAGGAATGCCAGTGGAGGAGCTGGAGTGCTGGAGGCACAGAAGAGGCTGAGGGCACAACCTTTGCTCAGCCTGGAGAAGGGGAGCCCTGGGGGCTCTCCCACTCTTCCTGCTGCATTAGCCTTGCCAACACCTGTCTGTCTTGTGAAATGGATGAGTGTCTTGGTTTAAAAGACAAATGTCTGCCAAAGAAGGTGGGAACCTTCCTGGAATAGAAAGACAACACCTCCCTCCAAATTACTGTAACTTTGAAATTATGGGGCTTCCAGGCAAAAATGTAGGAAAGGGAATAACAGTTCTTTACTAGAAAATACATACATAATAGAACAGACCAAGCACAACACAGTAACAGAAGTTTCCCACCCGCCCAGCGCGAGGTTTCCCCTTTGGTGGCGCTGTGGCCACAACCAGCAGGGGGCGTTGTCCGCGCAGAGCGGCTGCGGTGAGTGACTCGGGGCCGGCAGGGGGCGCTGTGATGCGAGCCCGGAAGCTGCCGAGGCGCGATGGCGGCGCGGAGGGAGGAGGGTGGGTTGGGTTGCGTTCCCCTGAGCGCTCACACGGACCGTGGGGGACTCCTGGCGGCTCTCGTAAGTAGTGGGCTTACCAGCAGGCGGGAGGGAGAACTCCACAGCAGCGCCGAGCCACTGCGCAGAAGTCTAGAGCAAAAACCGCACTACTGCCTCCGCTCCCAGCAGGGCAAAGATTGCCCACCTCCAGCTAAGAGCTGCCAAACCCCCGTTCCACGTTCTCCAGAACTATTTCAGTGGTGTGTCAGAGCGGTTGACTACTCCATTTGTTTCTTAATTGCTGGGTATTCACCTAGAAAGCTGCCCCTCTCCCCTTTCCACCGTGACCCTGACAACAGTGGGAAGAAATTACATGAGAAACCTAACCCGCACTTCGGCTCTGACCTCCAGCTCTCCGCCCTCCCGGCGGCCCGCGCGGCTTCCCGGGCCGGGACCCCACCCGAGCCGCTCTGGCGGGTGCCACCGGCTGGGCACTAGCAGGTACTGCAGCCTAGAAAGTCGCGCGTGCGCGTTGACAAAAGGGCGCTCTTCCCTGCTGCCACCCGCTGGCCAAAATGCCGAATTGCAGTTAACATAAACCAGCGTGTGCGCCGCGGCGCGCGGGACGGGCACTGCGGGACAGGTAGTGCGGGATCAGAACTGCGGGATCAGAACTGCGGGATCGGCACTGCAGGGCCGCTGTCCGGGCCGTCTCGCGGTAAGGACACGCCGCCGCCGCCCCACGGGCGCGATGTCGGCTGTGCTCGGAGCGCAAAGCGCGGAACTGCGGCGCCGGTGCCGCCGGAGCGGTGCTGCCGCCACTGCATCCTAGCGTTTGAGCGCCCCACCGGGCCGCCGCCGGGCCCGGTGTCCCCGCGGTGCCCGGGAACGGCTGTGGCGAAGCACCAGCAACGACGTGTAGAAGCACCGGCGCGGGGCCCGGCGGCGGCAGCGGTGTGTGAGGGATGAGGTCGCAGCACCGATGAGATGACTTAGACCCTCGGCAGACGCGGAGGTGCCGCCTCGGGGCCGCCCGGCGTGGCGGGGTGGAAGCCGCAGCCCACCCACCGCGGCTCCCGCCCCGGGAGGAGGTGGCCGTTCCCCCGGGCAGGAGCTGGGCGCCTCCCCGTCTCGCCAGAGCCCCCCTGAGCCTCCGCCGGCCGCACTCGCCCCGTGCCGCTGCCCCAGCTCCAGCATCGCCCCTGAAGCCTGTCCCGTGTCCCCGGGCCGCCCCCAGCCCTGTAGTGACAGCAGCAACTTTGCCGTCAATGTGTCCCCAGAAGCCCCTGCAGAAGAAGGGATTCGTCCATGCGGATCTACGGTAATAATAGTCGCTGCTGCTTCTTTCCCTCTCTCCATTCTTCCCTGGGACATCCCCGGGGCATGGCAGTTACTGCACCCGCCTCGGACGCGTGGGTCGTCAGTGCCTGGACTCACTCCCTCCAGGCCTGGGTTGAAGAGGGAGAGGCCGTACACTTACTGGCTCGGACAGGAGCTGCTGTGGCAGCCATAAAAAGGCAAAGAAATAAAATCGGAGGCCATCCAGCCAGTACCCACCTCCCTCTACAGGCAAGCGAGAGTTTGCCTCTCCGAATGAGAAGAAGGGGAAAGAACCGTCTGAACTGACAAATTTTCCCGGCAGTGCCAAGAGTCAGAGCTGAGGTGAGTCCAAGGTCCCTTGGGTCCTATCTCCCCTCTTGTGTGTCTCAGGGCCTCTCCTGGCCCGTTTTCTTTCCCCTGCTGCTGTGACTACTTTCTTTTGTTTCTCTGTACCTCTCCTTTTGTCTCTATTTTGTCTTGCTTCCTCTTCCTGCCACTCTCTTTTCTTTTTCCCTCTGTGCTTCTGTCCCGCTCTAGTTCCCTCTCCCTCCTTTTTTCATCCTTTGTCTATTCTGCACCTTAATGCTGTTTTTCCCTTTTTCACTGCTTTGTTCTGAGCTGCATTTTCCCCTTTTCCCCTCACAGCTTCTCTGGCCTGTTCTTTGCCATTTTTTTTTCCTCTCTGTACTCCGTGTACTGCACCATGTCCCTGCCATCCTATCTGTTTCTTTCTGTTGTTTCTCTCTCTATCCCTTTGATTTGCTCACTGTTGCTGTTTTTTCAATTCTGGATCTCACTGTCCCTTTCTACTTTCCTGTTCATTTATTACTCTTTCTGATCCTTTGTGCTGTTTCCTGACCCTGGTATTTATTACTTCACCTCTCTGTCTCCATTTTTTCTCGTTTCTCACATCTCTGTCATTCTCTGTTGCTCTCACTGTCTCTCTATCCCAGTATCCTGCTCCTTGTTCTTCTTTCACAGTAACCCGCTTTCTTGCTCCTTGTCCTTTGCCTGTTTTCTATATCACTGTTCTTCCTCCTGTTTTTCCTTGTTCCTCTGTCCTGCTGCCCATCGCTCTCTTTTATTTTAATTTCTCCATTGCTCTGCTTCAGTCCTGTCATTTTTCTCCTCTGTCTCAAGAATGGTCATAAGCATAGAGACAGATGGGTTTGTGCAGAAGTGATTTTAGAATGGTTGCAGGTTATTTTGTAATTTCCTTAGTGTCTGCTAATGAATGGACCTGAGCCATGGGTTGAATAAGCTGACTGTATTCCCTGATGAGGGAAGGCTCTGAGGAACTTGTCCACTGGCACAGATTAGGGTTTCTTGGTCTGAGCCTTCATTTGAAAATGTTTGTTGTGTCTTGAGATGCAGAATACAGAAGCCATCTGAAGATAATGAAGACTGTTACACTCATTTCATTTTCTTTTGAGGGAAATTTGATATTTGTTTATGGATATTATTGCACTAACTGGTCATTGTGTGAAAATAATCACATTATTGTGAAGTGCCTTGTACTGCTTTTCCCCCCCTTTTTTTGCAGGGGAATAAAGTTGGATATCAGTGTAACTGACTCTATGTGAAGTTCAATTCTTTGGGAATGTTGGTAAAGTTAAAAGGTTCAGACTTTTCCCTGTAGTGCAAAGTTGGAGAAATAAACAGCCTCATTCCTCTGGCATGTTAAAGTTTTTCGTAATTTTAAGTATCAATCATTGCAGTCACCTCCAACAGACATACCCAGGTATTGAGTTCATGCTGTGCATTTCATGTGCTCAATTTTCCTTTATTCCCTGAGGCTGTCGATGATACAAAACTTTTTTACTTTGATCCACAGGGGTGAAATACTCTGTCTGACAAGCTCTTGGGCTTTGGTAGCACTCGGCAATGCATCTCGTTCCACAAATCATTGCTCTGATTTTTTTCCCTAGAACAACTCAAGCCCGGTCTGCCAGAAGCAACTCCTAGAGAGCTGCCATCCTACTGCCTGTGTCCCAGAGCTGCCCCTTTGTGCTGGAGACTTCCTGCTCGCTTCCTGGTTGGAGTAGTTCTCAGCCCAGTCCCAGTCCTGTCGAGCAGGGGAATGCGGAGGTGCAGGAGGGCCTCCTTTCACTTCAGCTAACGTCCTTCGGCTATGTTTGCCAGATTAATGGGAGCGGGGAGCTGCTTCATCCCAAATTGTCTGGGAGGGGCTCAGTGTGCCATCATGATGGAGAATCAAAGACGTGCTCAGGGCCACTGACTGACATTCACAACAGTGTGTGACTGGTAATGTCAGCGATTCATCTGGTGTTTCTACAGGAAAAAGCTTGGATCGGCAATTCACATTGTGCCGTGAGCTCAGTGCTCCCGTGCCCAAGGGCTGCTCCTGCAGTCGGGCTTCGGGTACACTCTTTCTCCCGGCTTTCTGCCTGTGACCTGCTGCTGTGGGAAGCTCAGCAGGAGCAAAAGTCTCTTCATTTGCCCGGCTGTGACTGCACAATTCCAGCAGTTTATTGCAGAGCTTAGCACAGTCTGTTGTTCCGTCGCTCCATGGTATAAATTCACTTCTGCTGTTCAAGCCGACACTGTCATATTAGAGCAGCAACCGGTTTTCTGCATGGCTGGCGTGGAATTCCATTCCTCTCTCTTTGCTCCTGACCTGAGCACTTGCTCTGTTTGCAGCCTCTTCTACAGTAAGGACTTATTGTAATGTTAATGGCAGGAATGGATCATGTGAATTCACACTTGTGAATACAGGTTTGGGGAGGTGGGTTGCTTTTCAGGGTGGTCGGTTTGTTTTGCACCAGTCAGTCCTGTCAGGGCTTTAGATTCAGTGGCAAAAACAGAAGAAAAAGATTCCGTGTTGTATTTACCATCATTACCACACACCGAACGATTAAGTACAGTGTCACAAACAGGTACTGGGGGTGGTGTCACAAACAGACGCGACACCCTCCCGCCCGCGTTCCAGCGTTGCCAGGACCCGGGCCCGGCCCCTCGCAACGAGCCTTTAATAGCAGCTTCCCGGCGGCGGGGACGCTCCGCTGGCACTCCCGCAGTGCTCCCGCAGGAGCTATGTCCTGGCCGGGGCGGACCGAGGCGGCGGAGCAGACTCTGCTCGTGGGGAACTTGGAGAGCCGGGTCAGGGAGGAGATCCTCTACGAGCTCTTCCTGCAGGTAGAGGACAGATACCCCTATATATCAAAATGCTGTTTTAATGCTCGAGAAGAAAAATTCCACCAGTGGGGTGTTCAGGTTAGGAGAGTTGGGCTCTGTGCTCTCCAAACGTCCCTTCAAACCCCGACTCTTCAGTGCCCGTGTAGAAACACAAAGTAGTTGGACCTGTTTCAAGCCTGAGCTTAGTTCCTACCTGTTTTCAAACCAGCACTCTGTTGTAAAACTGTAAATGTGAGCGTGTTTCTTTCCAGAGGACATGAGTAATACATTACATAATGCAAAAGTTATAAAGATGGTCTAAGAACACAGTTTAGCATGATTCTTCTGCATAATCTACAACAGCCATCCAACTTCTGGCTTTTATCTTTTACCTACCCCAGTAACTTGTCTTTTTCCCTTGTTTTATCTCGTTCTCACTCAGGTTTCCCTTTTGCTGCAACAGCCTATGCTTCTCATTGTAGTATTGCCCTGTCTTGGAGAGTATCCAGTTCAAAATTCTTGCTATGGCACAGCCCTAAACATGCACCCCTGACCTCTAGCTCTTCCCCCATCAAATGATGAGCAAGTATTTACCACTACTTCTAAACTATTAGTATTTTTATTTCTGAACTGGAAGATAACTCTTGCTATGGAGTCATTAAATTAGTCTTCCCCTTTGGGAAGCTATTTGGTATGGTATGGTATTCTAAAAATAATAAAAATTCTGATTATGAAAGACTAAACATGAACTGATGCTTGATTCCCTTTTAACATTTGTGGAGCTGATTTTTGTTTGTAGAAGGCTCAGAATTTGAGCTTTGGGAATGTGAAGAGACATTTTCAAAATAAGAAACTTACGGTTTCTGACTATGGCAAAAGAGAAATCATAATGAAATATTCAAAACAAAACGAAGTGTCAATCTCTACTAAATAATACAAATTTCTTTCAGGCTGGACCATTAACCAAAGTGACAATTTGTGAGGACAAAGAAGGAAAACCTAAGTCTTTTGGATATGTCTGCTTTAAACACAAAGTGTCAGTGCCTTACGCAAAAGCTCTGCTGGATGGAATCCATTTGTATGGAAAACCAATTACTGTGCAGTATTGGAGGGGTATGTTTCACAGTCCCAATGGGAAACGGTTTTGAATCCTAAAATATTTTACAAAGATGACAATTTGTAGTTGGAACAAATTAGGTTTGGGGAGTGCTTTTTAAGAAGTAAAGACTTCCTGCAGCTTTTGCACAGGGAAGGATTCAGTCCTTGTATTTCTTTGTTTACTAAGAGAATACAATAGATTGGTTCAGAATAATTTGCAAGCTATATCAGACTGCTGTATGCAAAACAGTAACCCAGGTTTTCATGCCAGATTACATTTAGGAATTGGGGTGTAACTTTGCAGTCTGACAGGAAAAGTTGATTCAGTAAGGCCAGCCTCTACTGAGCTGTTGAATTGTTTTTAGGCTAAAGCCACAGAGTTACCAGAGCTATTGTTTCAAAGAGAAGGGATTAGTAGTTCAAAGAATATATTAAATTCAAAGTCAGATTCTTCATTTTATGTTTATGGAAATAAACCTTTGAGCAAGCCAATGATTAGGCAGTGTTTGCAACCCAGACATGAAGGACTCAGGTGCCTGCTGTGCCACTGCTTCCTTCAGTGGCTCTACAGAGCAGTTGCTGGGTTTAAGCAGAATAGCTGAGGTTCATAAAATTAGAAGCATCTCCCATGTCTGTAACTGGATGGCAATGATGCAGTTCTTGATTACGTCAACAGCCCTGATTTGTGTTTCTCTAAGTGAATAAACAAGAAATGAACATTTTCACGCAGTAAAATGATGCTATTGATTATCTGCCATAAAATGGCACCGTACCTTTGTATACTACCTTAGATCTACTAGCACACTACAGATGGCACAAAACACTTTCTGTGGTTTTTAACTCGTTACTTGAATAGTTGTAACTGAATAGTCATTATGCCCTTGTCTTATTTACAGGGAGTTCTCACTCACCAAAACTAGACAGCTGTACATATGGTTTTGAAAACCGTATTGACTTAGATTCTCCTCCAGACAGGTAACAAAGATCACCTGTGAATGAACCTTACTATTCTAATTTTTTTTAAATCTTATTAAGAAAATGAGTTGATGTGGTAGAGCAGTCTTGAGGTTTTTCATTAAAACAGCATATTTTCATTGCATCCTTATCATGGACTTGCAACAGGCTGCAGTTAATTTTAATATTTGGTTGTTTAGGTCGCCAGATGATTAGTTAGCTTCAAGTTTCCATTCTTTGTTTCTGCAAGATACAGGACCATGAGATAATACTGAAACCTGGTGTTTGCACTAACAATGTTTTCAGTCACTGGGGAAAAAAATCTGACAACAGAGTCTTTTTTAAAACCCCACTAAGTTTACATCTGCATTTTTTGTGTGTTTTAAGCCCAAGCAGCTGTCATGTACATATGACAGGTTCTAAACCTGTTATAATGGAAGTCTGAACACCCCAGATTCAGTATTTAAGCTGAACTTCCATGGTGAAATCTAGTACTCTTTTGTGTGTGCACATAAGAGGATTGCTCATTAGTTGAGCCTTTGGGTGTATTTCCTTAGTTTTATCAGTTTTCTCATAGATGTCCTGTTGTCAATATCTCTGTTGTTCTCTTGGATATCCCTTAAAGCCCAAGAGTTAAGTCTCAACATTCTAGTAAGCAGTATGTGGTGAACATCCAGCCTTTGTACATCTCCTTGTTTTTCCTTTAGGCATCAAGAGCCCTCTGGAAATTCATTTCCTGTTACTCCTTTGTCAGCAAACAATAGTTTACTTCATGAACACCCTGACTTTCAAGAGATGGTGAGTTTGTGTTAAAAGTTAAAAATTCGTGAGCATTTTAATGAAGTTCAATGCATTCTGCATTTCTGCAAACAATGGTGTTTATTTCATGTCTCAAAATATGCTATAGGCACAGTATTAGGACACTTCAGGGTCCTATAATAACAGGATCTACCAAACCAAACAATTTTCTTTCTTCAGGAATGTCTTAAAGGTATGTAGCTTAGGGAGGCTAAAAATGTTAAAAGTCTACAGATGGAGCTCTCTCCTGCACTGTGTTCCAAATGGTGGAATAAATTAATCTCATTGGATTAAAACCATGCAAGCAACAGCTTCTTTTACATGCAGCAAATTCCACTGGGGAAACCTTTTAGCTCAATTAAATTGGTTAAACCAGGTTTAAAGAACTTGCAGATGTGCATGCCTTTACATTACCAATAAACACTGCAGTTACAAGTATTTATCAAATAGAAATGAGGGAATGAAAGGAATACCACGTTTGCTTACCTTATGTGAGGACTAGCTGGCAATTTAATCTTAGATTATGTCTCTGTTCTAACTTTGCCATGAAAAATTTGTTGTTTTCTTAATCATGCTAGCTGTTGTAATAAAATAGCTTTATTCTCAAACATCCCGTGTTATTTTATAGTTTGTCTTTTAATTGTATAAGCCATAATGTGTGCAAAATTAAATTCTTCAGAACTTCCTCTTCACAGTGTTAATAACTCATTAGCAGATGACTCTGTCAAAGCCTTCAAATTTATCCTTTTCTCCCTATCAGAATCAAACTGCAAATGTTAAGACTTCATGGAGTTCTCCTGAATTGGCCACATCCAAGTGACTGTGAAGTGCACTATGTGGGATGAAAGACCCTCTGAAAGAAAGAGAAAATGGCAAAGTTGTGACAATGACACTAATACTGAAGGTAACAAAAGGAGACAAAGACAGCATGGCCAAAACTGCAAAAAGCACAAAGCCAAGAAAAAGACACATTAATATTGGATAATTTTATTAATCTTTTTTGTTATTATATTCATCTTTGAACTTTATTAAAGAAGGAATGTTCAAGATTCATAGTATTTTTGAAATGTGTTATGCATAGAAACATAGAATATCCTGAGTCGGAAGGGACCCACAAGGATCATCGAGTCCAGCCAGACCTGCACCCGCCACGCTGCACTGTGCTCTGTCCTCATCTCTGTCCCCTTCCAGCACACCACCCCTCCAGGGGAACAAGTTCTCCCCAAAACCCAGTCAGAGCCCACTGAAGCTGCGAGGTCTAGCTTTTGCCCCTTCTTCTACACTGTCTGCGACAACTGAAAGGAGTCTGGTTGGCTCCACTGTCCTTGCAATGGCCCTTTAAGTAGCTGCAAACTGATCACTCCCACAGGCCTAGCTACCTCAACCTCACACTTGTACTTATCCTCAATAAAAGGCATTGATTTGAAAAATACTCACAGAATCACAGAATAGCTGGAGTTGGAAAAGACCTCTGCAGATCATCTAGTCCAATCCTCCCACCAAAGCAGGGTCACCTGGAGCAGGTGACACAGGAAAATATCCAGGTAGGTCTTGAATGTCTTCAGAGAGGGACACTCCACAATGATGCTGGGGAGCTGTTCCAGTGCTCTGCCACCCTCAATGTAAAGAAGTACTTTGTCATGTTAAGGTGAAACTTCTTGTGTTTTAGTTTATGGCCATTGCTCTTCATCCTGTCCCTGGGCATCACTGAAGAGTCTGGCATTATTCTCTTGGCACCTGCCTTAGAGATATTTATATGCATTAATGAGATCCCCTCTCAGCCTTCTCTAGACTAAACAGGCCCGGCTCCCACAGCCTCTCTTCATCAGAGAGATGCTCCAGACCCTTAACCACCTTTGTGGCCTCCACCAGCCCCTCTCCAGTAGTTCATTGTCTTTCTTGTACTGAAGAGCCCAGAACTGGACACAGCACTCAAACCGGGCCTCTGGGGCCAAGCAGAGGGGCAGGATCACCTCCCTCAACCTGCTGGCCACAGAATTCCCAGTGCATCCCAGGATCCCACTGGCCCTCCTGGACCCCAGGACACACTGCTTGCCCATGGTCAACTTGTCATCCACCAAGACTTCCATCTCCTTCTCCATAGAGCTGCTCTCCAGCAATCACCCCCAACCTGTTCGGGTACTGGGGGTTATCCCTCCCCAGGTGCAGGACCATACACTTACCCTTGTTGAACATAATTAGGTTCCTCTGTGCCCAGTTCTCCAAGCCTATCACGGTCCTGCTGAATGCAGCCGCAGCCAACTCAGCCTTCAGGTGGATCAGCCACTCCTCCCCCTTTTGTATTATCAGCAAATTTGCTGAGGGTACATCCATCCCTTTGTCTGTGTTTTTAATAAACAAGTTGAGTAAGGCTGGACCCGGGGTTGATTCCTGGGGAATGCCACTGACTACAAGCCTCAACTGGATTCTACTCGGCTGATCACGACCCTCTGAGCTCTGCCAGTCAGCCAGTTTCTGATCCACCTCACTGTCCATTCATTCAACCCATATTTTCTGAGATTATCTATGGGGATGTTACAGGAGCCAGTGTCAAAAGCCTTCCTGAAGTCAAGGTTCACAACATCCACGGTTCTCCCCTCATCAACCCAGATAGTGCCCAGAAATTAACAGCCTTTGTATTGCCGCTTGTTTATGGTGAATGCAGGTTAAGGGATTTTTGAGAAAGTACAGGAAAAGCTTACATCAGTTCGTTACTTGGAACATATAACACAACTGAAATGACAAACGAACTACACATCTCCATCCACCTTTGCTAAATTCTTCTAAAACAAATATAGTTCAGATACTCGTGTGAAGTATTTTGGCAATTAGCCCATTGCAACAAGACACTGAAACCGAAGCTAAGCTGCTCATTCCCAGTAGGGTTCTCTCCCCTGCTTTTGGAAGGATCTTTCTGAAGAGGTCTTTACTTTCAGTCTGCCAGTCCTGATTGCTCATTTTCTCTGGCACCACACACTTCTTGTTTACCACTGAAATCTACAGAAACAACTACAGAGCAAACTGCATTGTTAACAGTAACATTTATGTTTTGTCAACAACTTCAGAAAACTGGATGGAAACATGATGGCATACTGCAAAGCATGAAAGTCAACACTAAAATGCTTTTATTTCTGTGCAAAATGTTAAATGGCTGAAACAAATTACAAACATGCCATCCCTAGAATTAAAAAAGAAAAGGAAGTAAATTATTAGGTGGTACATTAAGTGCAAAAGCTGCTCAACGTGCTTAGATCTAGCTTTGGCTTTGATTTGGATTGAAGTGATGTTTAGAAATGCATCTCCTTTTTTCACTGTGAGAACAGTCAGGCATTGCAACAGGTGGCATGGAGAAGGTAAGCAGTCCCCACTCCTGGGGGTTTTCAGACCAGGTTGGATATAGCCCTGAGCAACATGGCCTAACATAATGCCTGCAGTGACCGGACTAGAGACTACCTGAGGTCTCTTCTGACACGAATGACTGTATTCTGAAAGAGTATTGTGATAGGGACTTATTTCCTTAGACAAAATGCCCTCAACTGGTACCTGATAATTTACAAACAGCTTTCATTTGAAACCAAACTTTGTCACAACTAAGTTAGATCTTGATACTATCAAGTGTCAAGGGCCTGAAGTATAATTCAGTAAGGACCTTAAAAATAAGAAAACAGACTCAAAAGTGTACAAAACTTTACACCTACACATCAAGCATCTTTTTTGTACACATTTTACATTAAATATACTGTAAGGATGGCAAAAGATCTCATCTTTGATGCACCATCAAGCATGTCTGTACAATGGGAGCAGGAACTTCTGTAGGCAAATGTCCCTTTCTTAGTCATTTCTGCATTCCTGATGGACTGAACGCAGTGCTTGGAGGGCCTCCACTGTCACTGTAAGCTTTCCAATTACTGCACTGGCATCTTGTGAATCGAAAACTAGAAAGGAAACATCAGAAAACAGCATTAGCTATTTAACTTAAGATTTCATTTCTGTTTTGATAATTTTCCTGAGTGTTTGGACAGATTAAAGGGCGCATAGCATATGCTAAAAAAAATTAGAAATAAATAATAAAAAAATCCTCCAGTTCAGGTCCTCAGCCTACTGAAAATTAAGCACTCTAAGAACTAGAATGTACATCAATAAAAGTATTAGTGTTAAAATTAACTTACCAGAAAAACTATCAATATAATAACTGTCTATATAAAGTAATTATTTTTCACATTATGTAAATAAAGATGTTCCAAACTCTATTAAAGACACATCTGAATACACAGGAATAGTTTTAAGTAAAAATATACCAATTAATGCATTTTCTATACTGTGTATGATGGATGGGTCCAAATCAGCCTTGAAAAATCACTCAGTGAACTGTCAACTTCAAGAGCAGGCTTCAGGGGACAGTATCCTTCTTACTTACAAGAACAGTAGGATAATTGTAATTAATCATACCAGAAGATAACACTATTTTCTCACTTTTTATAGAGTCCTATTATCTCCAAGACATATTGTTAGATGTTTTGACTATAATATTTTTCATCCATTCTCTTGGTTAGCCATTCACTTAATTGCTTCAAATTTCACATAAACCTCTTTCACATAGTCAGCAATGAAAGCAAGAAGATATGAAAAAGATACATGGTTGCAATCCCCAAAAAGAATGAAGGAATGTTATGGTATTGAATTTAAGAATGACTTTATCTTCATGTGGTAATGTCCTATGAATTTCCTTGTGTCTAGGTTTACTATTTTTCCTTAAACCAATATCCACCTCAAATAATGTGTACAATATTACTCAGGAATTCTATTTCTTGTGACTTTTTACAATGACTTTGTCCAGGAAAATATGCTGATACATTCTTTTGCCATGATCTGACATATATTAACATAAAATTAATTTCAATTATCTGAAACATCCAAATTTTCAGAAAATATGTAATGTTGTATGTTATGTATGTAATAAACACCCCCGCCCTCCCCAAAATTGTATGGCATAGGCAGGAAAGGGGAGAAGTGCAGAAGGGAAAAAGAAAAAAAAAGTACTTCCAGCTATTATAATCACTTTCATAGATGTAATTAACATAAAGTCAAAATTAGTTCAAATGTCTGATGATTAGGGGAAGAAATGCTCCTCACAATATTGAAGTAGTTGTCATTACAAAGTAATGATTAGTTTACAATAACTTGTAACAAAACCCAGTCCTTTATGTCCTAATAATTCTCTCAGATGATGAGGAGTTTTAAGAGTTTTCTGAAAGGTGACTTTCAAAAGTTATGTTTACATCACTAATCAATCTTATCAAATGAGAATTATGACAATGGGAGGCATGGCCATAAATTCCAGAACAAAAACAACCCTCCAGTGAAAGACTACAAAATGGCTTTTTTGGAGGAGCCTTTGTACTTGGAGAAAACTTATTGGTGGAGAAAAGCTTAAGTTGCTCAGTCACAGCAGGAAGTGCATCAAATCTGTGTATTATTTTTCCAGAGTATGGAATTTCCCTTATCGTGTTCCTGGAACTTTCAGTATTTTAGCAACAGCATGGATGCAAATCATGTATGATAATGGGAACGGATAAGAAAGTCTATTTGTTTTCCTCATTACTCAGCTCTCCATGGCTCAAGGTACAGTAATTAGATGTAGTAGTGGAAGTGCCTGGCACTTTAGCCTGGCATTCTACTGGGGCTCACTACAACTCTTGCAAAGGGCACCTCATGAATGTGGCTGCTCTGCATCCAGGCATCAAACCAATTCCCTCTCTGCAGCAGGACAGCCCCCCTGCCCCATAAAGCTTATCTGTTGCTTGTTAGCTGGCATGATTGTCCAAGGCATCCGCCCTCACAATCACCTGCTAATGGGTGGAATTAACAGGCCACCTGGCTCCTGATGAGTTATTCGGCGCCATGGGAGTACCACTCTCAGCTAACAATAAACACCTTGTCTTGAAAGCAAAACTGAAAGGATAAGCTAGAATTTGTGACTGACAGTCCCTGGACTTTATAGAGTATAAAAGATTCACTAAACTCTCACAAAGCAGAAGTTTTTCTGCACACCCCTAGAAACGTGTGGACCCTTCTCCCTAGAAGACTGGGATGCTGGTCTTTTACGGTAATTCTCATCCGGGCGTTGAGTGAAAGGGTTCCATGTACACCACCATCAATTCATGGCAAGATAAACTGAAATCCTAAGATATACTGTTTCTCAGCTAGCTGTTACATAGGCACCTTTATATCGTGCACTTTTTATGTAACTTACTAGTGGTTACTTGTTTATCCTGTGTAGTAGATTGTCTGTTCAAAGCCATTTGTCTGTTAACCTTGTGTCTGTTCAATAAATAATTCATTCTGTAATAGACCTGATTGGCCATTCTTAAGAACTTGCGAGCGAGAGCGATTTTGGGGTGCAGGTTGCCTCAACAGAGCCACTGCTGGGAATCCAAGGAAGGCAGCGCTTGTCTGAAGCTCTCACTCCATTCGTAACACTCTGGGAGAAGAGAAGGACTGTTCTGTAACAGAGGTGCTTTAGTTTCTTCACTGAGCTTTAGCCCATGGGGAAAGAGCATGGAGAGGAAGAGAGAAAAGTGCACCACTGGTATCCATGTCCCTGCTGCTGTGGGGAACATGAAACTGAGCAAGGAAAATATTATCCTCACTGTCTACAACAAGACCAAATAGCATTCTTGAGTCTTCTTATCAGTGTTATAAAAATGCTATCCTATGACCCCAGGAAATGGAAGATTCCACACCTCCTACCCACATCACCTTGCTATAATGAGTCAAAGTGAATTTGTTCACAGTCTGTTACAGACGGGTGCTCACTAAAACTGATTTGTAACCAAAACCACCCTTATTGCATATTGTCTCAGGTATAGGTTTCATATGGAGGACGCAAACTTGAGGTACTCTGGGGGTTATAACATAACTTCAAATAAAATACAGACATTAGTAATACAGAATTGCTGACATAAATTTTAATACAAAATAAATTTTTATACAAAATATATATTTATAGTCCTATTACAATGAAGTATATGTTGTAGAAAACAGAGAATTATAGTAAGTAGACATGGCTTGAAAGTTCTCAGGTTTTATAAACTAATAACTATGAGGTGGGAATGCTGCTTGGGTTTGGGGTTTTTTTTAAGACAGACTTTAAGGAGTAACAGTAACAGACAGTTTTTGCAGGCTTTTACAAACAAATGTGGATGATATTAGTTAATATTAAAGAATTTCTTACTAAAACAATGTCAAACAATTACTTGCACAGTAAAGCCTGCAAAGTAGAAATTCAAAAATTTTTAGGCTACCGAAGTTTACAACAAAGTGATCTTTAAAACTTACCATCAATATCTTGCTCAATGATATCTCTTTGCTTCTGGAATATCTCTTTTAAACTGACATAAGCAAAACCAATATCCTCACATTCAAGATCCTGTTCATCTTCTGGGGGATCACTGACCACTGTAAATTTTAGGCTAAACACACACACACACACAAGTTATTTGACCTTCAAAAAGGGTTGAAAATAAAATAAAAAACCGTAAAAAGGCAAACCTACATTTTTTAACATGTGAAACAAGTAAACTCTTGATCAATTATATTTAACATTTTCTGTTACAAGAATATTCTGAGACCATTTCTTTGAAATCTTCCCCCTCCTTTGGCATTAGCAGTACTACAAGGACAGAGAGATTATAACCACAGATCTGCAGGCCTGTAGAATTGGTTCATTTTCCCTTCCCCCCACCATGGTACATGTTCCTACGGCTGTACCAACAACTATACCAAATATATGCTTTTCTTCTGTGAACTTAAATTACACTCATTGCATCCAAGCATAGTTTTTCTATTAAACACACAATAGTGTTGCATTGTGTTAGAGCTGATAAGTTAGTGGCTAGTGTTGGAGCCAAAAACACTAGACTGACAAAATGACAGGAATTTAGAGCTGACATTTGCTATGTCTTGGCAATGTTGTTCAAACTGAATGCTTGTGAGCTTTACAGTCTAAAAATGCTACAATAAGCATGATTTCAAATGAGTAACACTCAAGTTTATAAAATCTAAGTCAACAGGAAAGGATATCTTAGAGAAAATATAATCAAATCTTCCTAAGAAGATTTTAAACACAACTGCTTTTATATCAAGTTATAACAGCAACCATCACCACAACAATAATCTATATAACATATAAATCTATTAAAAATGTATTTATATTAACTAATAACAACAATGAATAAAATACTATTATAGTAGTGCCCTAGTTCTGGCCAGGACAGGGTTCATTTTTGCAGTAGCTGGGATGAGGCATGGCCACGACCTGGAAGAAAGGAGGTTATTCCACACCACTTCAGGTTGTTTGCCGTGGATAAGGGAAGGGCTCGGGCAGCGTGGGGAGGGATCGGTCGACACTGTCATGGGATTTGGGGAGTGTGTGTGCGCAATAACCGTTCACATCTTTTTCTGTACAACTCTCATTAGTATTGTTTCTGTTACTGTTCATTTTTGTATCACATTGCTGTTTCCAGTAAATTGTTCTTATCTCAGCTTGGGATCTTTACCTTTTGTGTCTCCAGTTCCCCTCTCCATCCCACTTCAGAGGGAGGGGGAGCAGGGAGGGATTGAGTGGAGCCTGGCTTGGGNACATTGCTGTGTAAATTGTTCTTATCTCAGCTTGGGATCTTTACCTTTTGTGTCTCCAGTTCCCCTCTCCATCCCACTTCAGAGGGAGGGGGAGCAGGGAGGGATTGAGTGGAGCCTGGCTTGGGTAGTTTCAGTGGGAACACTAAATTGGGGAATACCATTCCTAGACCACAACAAGTAGTTTACTTTTGTGCGTGGCTCTTACTAAGAAATATTTATTACAGAAAATATATACGTATTTGTCACTAAACCCAAAAGCCTACTGAGAATGTGCATTTAAAAAGATTTTCTGGAGGCCAAAGAATAAAAATAGTACAGCTATTTCCATCAAGGTCGCTTGATTGAGTATAACTGATTTAACTCAGAATTTTGACAAAAGAGCTAAGCAGCAGCAAAATTGCTAAAACTTAATAAAAAAGAAATAAATACTTAGGTGTGTAAGATAAATATTACATTAAGCAAAAACAAATTAAAAATTGTCAGAACAACTGATAAGATTGCTGGGTATTTGGAAAAGATATGTTGCTATGATTCAGTGTCAATGTTCAATCAAATCAATATGGGGAAACCAGTTCGGCAGCTAAGACAGTGACAGATGAAGGAGAGACTAGTGCTGGATTAATTTTTATCACTTACGGGTACTAGCTATTACTAGTTTTAACCAAAGCATAAATTAAAACCAGGCATAGTAACACTTGGGACAGTAACTCATAGCCAAAGGGGAGAGTCATTCATCCAGACCCATACTGTGGTTCAGATCCAACACAGGTTTTTTACATTAGTAGAACAAGCTTCAACAAAACAGATGCAAGTAACAGCACCTCTAACACCATGTAGTTCCAATATGCCTAAAATATGATAATAATGGGTTAAATCTTTGCTGCTTGCAGGGGAAGGAGAAGATTTGAACTCTGGATCTCATGGGAATACCCCAACTACTGGACTTGCAGGAATGGTCACTTTGACTTTGTAATTCTAAAAAATATTACAAATGCTTTAAGTTTAGAAGAATATTTAAATATGATATTTGATATGCTTTGTATTCTTCATTTACCAAAAACTGCAAGAGATTTGTTTTCAGGTTGAACTGGCTAAAGTGACACCGTTTAAGCTGCCTTGGAATCTATGGCACATGAACAGACTCCTCACTCCACTCAACTGAGTGTTCTATGCTGAAGCAGTAAGAAACTTCAATCGGAGTATTAAATTCATACTAGGATTTCTTACATAAATAAACTGTGTATAGCGTTCCTCTCCCATACTTTAGGATCGTAGACATTCTCTCTAACTCATTTCCACATTTCTTGTCTATAACGCTGGGTAGCAGCACCCACTCCCACGGAGGAATACCATTGCCTACTGATAGAATATGATGAAATTCTGACATCCTGTTAGAAGTATGATGATGTGGGAAGATATTTGCTGGCCACTGCAAGAACGACTAAATGAAACTTTTCTGTCAAAGGAAAGTAAAAATAAATAATTGCCTTAAGCTTAAAATGTGTTTTACAATGAAGCAGAAAAGCCTGGACAGTTATTTATTATTGTTAAAGGTGTTGTCAGCAGCAGGTAATTTTGAGTGTCTGGACAAAACTTCATATGTAGGTGAATTTTATTCTAATTCTTTATTCCAGAGACCAGCCATTTTTAAGAAGCAGGGAAAAAACTCTGTGCATTAATAAAGTATATTAATGTGAAGCCACTACTGGACACATGCTCTGTACTCCTGATGCATAAATTTTGTTACTTTGGCAAACAGTGATTTAATACAGTCTGTTTCTTGGAGTAACAATCATTTCCAACCAAGAAATGAGGCACCTGTCAGGATCAGCCTGGAAACTTGCATAAATCTGTTACTCTTGTTCTCACAGGAGGGTAACTTTTAGACAAATGGATTCCCACCCTTCACATCTGTCTCTTCTGACACTTGTCAGAGCAAACACTCCACCATAAGACCTGCAAGCATTTCAAGCACACGCTGGCATGAGGAACAGCTAAGTTTCTCTACATGACTGAAATTTCTGCACTCTTAAAATACTGAAAGGCAACAGGGAAAAACAAACATGATGAAGAATAAAAGATAACTATGACACAGTTACAGAAAGTTAAATGGACTGCCAGAAATGCATCCTGCTAACTTACTTAAAGACTTGAACCTTTAAGTAAATAATGATGTTTGGAAGTTGAAATAATAATTTTGTATCCTTTTTCCTTTTTTCAAAGTTTTATAAATATTAGCAAGTAGAGCAGTTAGCAATATTAGCAATTATTCTTAAAATAAATAAGAATTTTTAATCCCTATGATATAGAGAAAGAAACAAAACGAACAGGTTACCCATGTCATACAATACAAATGCTACAAGAAAATTCTGTTCTGACAAAATCTCCATATTAATGATAGAGACATTGACTGTCTGAGAACATAAAGAAAATATACTTGTCAAAAGAGAAGAACCATCTTTGTGGTTTGCAGCAATTACTAACCTAAACAGGATTTCAAATAGTCTTCCTAGTCTCCTACTACTTGATGGTCATGTATTTTAGATTTTATATCACTCTCTTTAGCAGCGTATTTTCTTAACTTGTTTTTGCATACTGAATATTCTTGCATTTTTTGCCCCTAAAGCAAAAACTGGAACATGAAAGCAAAATCCACATTTCTAATAAACACTTACAATGATTCCCTGCCAATAAAATAAACTGAAAGAAGAAAAAAATCAATTTGGCTTTGAAATCTTCTAAATGAACAGTAAACCTCATTCCCAACAAATTTTAGATTGGAAATTTAAAAGAAATTCCTCCCCAAAGCATTGTCAAACCCTGGTACAGGCTGCTCAGGGCAGTGGCAGTCTCCACCCCTGCAGGCATTTGAAAGTGTAGATGTGGTTGGTACCTGGGGACATGATTTAGTGGTGTAACTGGCAATGCGGGTTTAACAATTGGTCTTCTCCAACCTAAATGATTATAGGATTATTTGAAATAAACTTACTTTCCCATAGAAATGCCATGTTAATCTACGTTTATTAATTGGTAAGTTTAAAAAGTACAAAACTGTGAAATGCATTCTTTTCAGGGACAACTTGGCCCTGTTTCAACTACAGAATTAGGTTATAGTTGCAACTTTGGCTTAGCAGCGATTTTATGTAAATATTAATATATTGTCCCGGGTTGTGGGGATGT
>WBMZ01002741.1:0-20013 GCA_013400975.1 Atrichornis clamosus
AGAAAAAGAAAAAAGAAAAGAACGAGCTAATTATGAGCAGTGAAGGGAGAGATATAAGAACATCAGCAAGAGAAGTTGAAGCTGGTGAACAGCAATGAAAGGACTCTGCTGATGACTTTATCAGACCAGTTTTGCTGAGTGGCTGATCAAGTGACACAAAGTAATCCAGAATCACATTGTGAAATTATATCATGTGTTGTTACGTGCATAAAGGGCATACTGTGTTTATCTCATATCATATGGAGATCATCAGTTTAAGATAATAAAGTTCTACTTTTATACAACTGTGAGTAAAAGATAGAATTTTGCACAATAAAGATATTTTATAATGACAAATAAGAGAAGTTATTTGAGAAAATTAAAAGGAGAACCAAATGGCCTTCTTTACTGGGTCTACAGTGGCATCACAAAGATTAAAATTTTATGGCTGTTGCTTATGCATAAAGTATTTTTGAATATTTTTATATAAACAGTTTTATATAATGGTAATAAATTAATCTTATATTGTTCCTAAATGCAGACACAAATGTAAACATAATTTATTTATATTATTTATATTTTAATAGAAATTTATGAGAAAAAAAAGCCAAACAAACAGTAGGTGGTTAATATAATACAGCTTGTAACAGATCAAATCTAACCTGAAAGTATTTGGATTTTTTAGGTCAAATTTTGACAATTAAATTAAAAAATAAGCAAAAGCTTGGATTAGATGTATACCTATATACTCTTAAGTGTGAGGACACAGCTGGGGGCACACGTGGAATAGTTGGTGATAGGTATTAGGAAATAAGGTGCAATGTTATTCCATCAACTTTTTTCTGAAGTTTTCCTTCCTTTTAAAAAGCTCTTATGCATGGGCTGGTGTTACCAAGTGTAGTGTTGGGTTTGCTTTTTTCAGTTCTTTCTTTTCTGTGCTGCTCATTCACAGAAATTTATCACTTATTGATTATTGATATTCTAATCAAGAATTAGTTTGCACATAGGATTTGTTGGCTGTGAAAGCTGCTATATTACAGGCAAGCAGGAAGGGAAAAAAAGGAAGGGAAGCAAGGGAGGAAGAAAGAGCAAGAAAGGGAAGAAGGAAGGAAAGAAGGAAGAAAAATTTTTAATTGTTCCAGTCCTCTTTTGATCTTCATTGCAATTAAATATATATTAAATAAATATATATTTCTAGGACCATACACTACAAATACTGTTTCAGTATCTTGATGGGTGCTTAATATTTGGGCTCCTTTTTTTGTGTTTTGTTTTGGTTTTAATAAGGATATTGCTTTTTTTCTTTTTTTTTTAATTGGTAACAATGTTCCTTTCTTTTTCAAGTGAGTACACATAGCATGCAAAGAAGTGTACAAGGGAGACTAAGCTTCTTATGACTTTGTAAGTTTACAAGAGATTTGCAGTTTGAATTGGTACTTTGTTTTCTGGCATCTATAGATTGAAAGAATGTAAAAGAGGTAATCTTCAAATATGATCATTAAACTTTCTCTTTTGGTAGTTCCTTTTCATTTTATAAACAGAATAACAAAGACTAGGCTCTTATCCTCATCTTTGAACATAGGTTCATGCTAATCCATTCTTGGGAATGAAAAAGAGTGAGGCAATTCTGTCCAAGTCATCTTCTGGAGCAGAATTAAAGAGTGGAAAAATCCATTCAATAATAAACTATGTACCAAGGTCGCTCCGTATTGCACTAGTCTTTCAAGCCATTTACAGACGTGCAAGTTCCCGTTCTACAAGTCATGCTGAAGATAAGATGTGTAGATTAGTCATTCATCAGGAGTACTCAGTGGACAAAAGGGGCAGTGAGGATGTTACATGTCTTACCCCATCATGGGAGCTTTTATCTACAGCACATATCTGAAGCAGTTACCCACACGTGATAAGATTTTGCAGTTCATGCAGCACCAACAACACTAAAATTTGCAGGCTCAAGGCAATCACCATCCATGGGTTAGTTCATAGCAAACCATGGCATTCAGGGAATGCTACTGCACAGAAAAACCTTTTAGAGAGTGCTTAGCCCAGTGGCTTTGAAATCCTGCAATAGGAAGGGATCTCAGGAAGTTATGGATTGTCCCTGGACACATCAGCAATGACTGCCATGACTCCTAGAGCCTTCTTGAAACAGCAGCAGACAGTAATGCAGGGAAAGTCAGCAATTACTGGCCATACTTACTTTTCCCATCTTCTTCTTTTCCACATATATACCTCCAAAGAGTTTCCTCCTAATTACATAATGATGTTTGAATTCCACTGAACTAAAGCACACAGTCTCCCATATGTAGTACTTGGAATGCCAGACCTCTTTGCTTCCATTTTTAGATGACCAGACATGAAAATAAAAGCAAAATGAACAATCTCCCTGTCTCCTGACCCTTGTGGAAAGGGGAGGACGACATGAAGGCTCTGAATGTGTGCTAAAATCTGATGTCTGATCATTGTTTCTCTCTCTTCTTCATTCTCTTTAGTACTGGCAACTCTTAGGTGAGAGGATGTCAGCTGGTCCCCACCAGCTGCAGGGATGGGGTGCTGGTGACTGCAAGTTTCAGGCAGTGCAGGAAAAGGGTGACCTCTACCGGAGGAGCCACCACTGGCAGAATCCTGCTGCTCTTCTGTTCCTGAACATAGTCAAATTGTCTGATTGGATGGGAAGGAATTCAAACCATGAGGAAGAAAAGGAGCAGCAGCCATATGAGAGAGTGATGAACAAGGTTTGGCAAGCAAAGGGCCTGGGCTCATGTGAAAAAAGTTATCTCAAACATTTATACGTAAGCAAGTAACTGATTTATGGCATCATTACAGGGGGAAACCCACAGAGCCTCTGTAAATCAGCATGCTGAGGTGCCTCTCTGAAGTGCCTGTACATGGTTGCAGCATTGAGACTAAACATAAGGAGTTAGAGATCTGTGTGGAGTTGCAGGGCTATGATTTTGTTGGGGTCACAGAAATGTGATGAGATTACACCCATGACTGGAGTACTATAGTGGACGAATATAGAGTTTTTAGACAAAACTTGCTAGAAACAGAAGGATAGGCAGTTGTCCTTTATGTGGAGAGCAGCTGGAGTGCATGGAGCACTGCCTGGGGATGGATGATGAGTCAATGAGACCTTTTGGGGAAGGTTAAGAAGTTGAACAATGTAGGGGACATTTTAATGGCTGTCAGCCACAGACTGCTTGGTCAAGAATTAAAATAGCTGAAACCTTCAGACAGCTGGAAGCAGCCTCAAATTCACAGGCCCTGATCCTCCCTGGGCATTTGAACCAGCTCAGTATCTGCTGGATTGTCAGCAGAGCAGAGCATAAGCAGTCCAGGAGGCTCCTGAAGAGAACTGATGACAACTTTCTGATCCACGTGATAGTGAATATGAAGAGGAGATTATTCTGATGGACTGCATATTCACAAAAAAGGAGGGGAGATCTGGTTAACCCTTTCACAAATACAGAAACCCTTCTATCCGTATCTCATAAGAGTTTTTATATTTAATCTCTGTCTTCTTTTAAAGAATTAGCTTCTTTCCTTTTAGATATTACTGTACTTTATCAGCCAAATGTGCAGAATTTTGGAAACAAAGCAGTTTCTTATGGGAGTACCAGAGTGTTTTTTCATCCTCATGACAATTTTGCTTGACAAGCAAAGACAAGCAAAGACCAACTAAAGGCAACTAAAACCAGATTGTACATTGTTTAAATATACTCTGCATCATTTTGTCACAGTATTCAGCCTGCCCCTTTGTTTACACTTATACAGAAATGGAATACATATTTTTGTGTCATGATATTTGAACAGAAAAAAAAAATGTAATGAATATTGGCACTGGAATGCATACATGATAATTTTTCTCTCATAATTAATGTTTTTCTACTTGAATTCTTTCACCAGCCTTTTTGTGGTACTACACATATAGAGTTCATTTCTGTGTGAAGTCCTGTTAGGAAAACAAGTTTATGTGCTGACCTATACTCCAATTCAGTTGTGCAAGAGGTAAAAGTGTTTTCAGGAATAGTAAAAAGCCTAATAGGATAAAAACTGAAGAGTTCATCTCCTTTACTATATCTAAATGAAAACCAGACAACCATTCTCCACCTCAATAGCATCTGACTACCGAGTGCCATTTCTCAGGGTACAAAAATGTCAGATGTTGAATAGTGCTTTCATTCAGTGGATAAATGTCGCAGGGGGTTCCAGTGCAGTTCAGCACCAGCACGCCGCGACCTTCCTGTATAGAGAGTGTCCGGCAGAGAACAGCTCTTCCAGGGGTGTTGGCAGATCTCCCTGGTCGACAGGCGATTCCAGCAAGTGTAGCAGCTTCTCTGCTACAAGTGATTTCAGGTCTTTGTGATTTCAGCTCTTTGTGATTTCAGCTCTTTGTGAATTCAGCTCCTTGTGAAATCGCCCAAGGCAAACACGGGGACAGAGAGACAGGAGCCTCGCACGGCAGTTCTGCAGAGGTAGCCTTTATTGTCCAAGCACCCTGCGAAGGGGAGGCCAGAGACAACAATCCCTGCTTCCAGGAGCAGAAGCCGGGCTTCTTATGGGAAAGGTAGGGGGTGGGGTAGAAACCAGTTGGCCAACAGGGTATAGGCTATTACTGTGAAGAAGCAAGGCATGTTGGGATCTCACCCTGACCCAGAGGAAGGTAGCTTATCTCTGGCTTCTCCAGGGGAGTGCAACAGGCTCCTGCTTTGAGGGCCCCCAGCCCTCCACAGATAAACACATCAACAGATCCACCAGGCAAGGTGTTTCTGAAAATAAATTAGATTTTCCACCAAGAACACAATCAGCTTGAAAAAGCATTTGAGATAATGCAAAAGAAACGGTTCAGTGTAGAGGAAAAACAATAAAAAAATAAAGTCTTTCATGATTAGGGTGCAGAAATTTAAAACACTACTGAAAATTCTCAAAATTGTAAAATTTTGGGCTGTCACATAATAATTTAGGAAAGGGATACCCTCTTGCTTTCCAGGTTATCCAGAATCTCCTAGGAACCTTATCTTCTCTAGGCTGAGTAATTCCAGCTTTCTCAGTCTGTCTTCATAGGAGAGGTGCTCCAACCCTCTGATCATCTTCAGAGGACTCCAACAGGTACTTCCTATGCTGGGGATCCCAGAGCTGGATGCAGCACTGCAGCTGGGACAGAATCGCCTCCCTCACCCTGCTGGCCACGCTGCTTTGGATGCAGCCCAGGACACATTTGGCTTTCTGGGCTGCCAGTGCTCATGGCTGGGTCATGTTCAGCCTCTCATCCACCAGCACCTCTAAGTCCTTCTGGGCAGAGCTTCTCTTGATCTTTTCATCCCCAGCCTGTGTTGATACCAGGGATTGCCCTGACCCTCATTCAGCACCTCACACTTGACTTGGCCTGGAACCTCAAAAGGTTCCCATGGGCCTGCTTTTGGAGCTTGTCAAGATCCCTTTGTGTGGCATCCTGTCCTTAAGGCTTCTCAACTGCACTACTCAGCTTGGTGTCCTCTACAAACTTGTTGAGGGTGCACTCTCTCCCTTTGTTTATGTCATGGATAAAGATACTAAATAATACTGGTTTAAATACAGACACCACCTGTCACTGACTCACATCTGTACGCTGAGCCTTTGAGCCGTAGCCTCTGGATGCAACCACCCAAACAATCCCTCATCCACTGAACAGTCCACCCATTAAATATGCATCTCTCTGATTTAGAGAGATACACTGGAGAAGGAAGAGGATCTGCCAATAAAGAGAATATGAGAAACTAGGTAGACTGTCCCTTTAGTGCATGTCCTTCATGCAATGCAGACTTTTCTTCCTCTTTTTATGTTCTATTATCAGCATGATTTACCTATAATTCNGGGCAGAGCTTCTCTTGATCTTTTCATCCCCAGCCTGTGTTGATACCAGGGATTGCCCTGACCCTCATTCAGCACCTCACACTTGACTTGGCCTGGAACCTCAAAAGGTTCCCATGGGCCTGCTTTTGGAGCTTGTCAAGATCCCTTTGTGTGGCATCCTGTCCTTAAGGCTTCTCAACTGCACTACTCAGCTTGGTGTCCTCTACAAACTTGTTGAGGGTGCACTCTCTCCCTTTGTTTATGTCATGGATAAAGATACTAAATAATACTGGTTTAAATACAGACACCACCTGTCACTGACTCACATCTGTACGCTGAGCCTTTGAGCCGTAGCCTCTGGATGCAACCACCCAAACAATCCCTCATCCACTGAACAGTCCACCCATTAAATATGCATCTCTCTGATTTAGAGAGATACACTGGAGAAGGAAGAGGATCTGCCAATAAAGAGAATATGAGAAACTAGGTAGACTGTCCCTTTAGTGCATGTCCTTCATGCAATGCAGACTTTTCTTCCTCTTTTTATGTTCTATTATCAGCATGATTTACCTATAATTCAGGTTCTTAGCCTTACTCCTATGTTATTTGTGCCTTTTATTTTCTTTAACGATCTGCCTTGTCATCAGAGAAAAATTGAGGATGGCTTGCTTGTTGGTAGGGCACATAATTCTTTAAAATGTGTAGCAAATAGTTGGGCCTCTTGACAAGGCTCTACAAGTCCCTGCTTATGTGGTTTCATGATACAGAACCTCAGGGTGAAAAGCTGGCAACAGGATCTATCCTCCAGATCATGTTGTACAATGGGTTTTGTATGAGGCACTTCATATCTTTGGTGTTTGCATGATGTTTGCATTTTCCAGTAGATTCAGTTCTCCATTTTCTCCTCCTTGCAAAAGGCAGGACCCCTCTCTTCCAGGTTGGAGTGTTTACTACTTTAATTTTGTAACAGCAAACCAGAAGTCCGTTCATTAGGATCAAAAGTATAAGCCCCTGCTCAACACATACTGGAGCAGCAATTTTCCTGGACATAGCTATTTTTTTAGCTAGCAGTTTGTGTATCCAAACTTCCAGTGTCCAGCTACGTTCACCATCCTATTTCCTCATATCCTCCCCAGTCACCCACAAATAACTACAGGGTTACACACAGTGTATGTCACCATTACCCTCTCCCTCTTCCTTGAGTGGAAAAAGGCTGACTCTTAATAGCTGAGACCTTGGCTAGGGCTGATGAAGAACACCTATCCTTCTTGAACTGTTCAGACAATGTTCGGATCAGTTTCTCTACAGTCAAGATGCAAGGTCAGAGAAAGGAAGTGAGATTATCTTTATATTCTTGAAGTTGTTTGGCCAGTCTATTCAAAGATGGTGCCTCTGTGTCTATCCAGCTTATTATTACCAGGCTGTTGGCATATGACACCACTGAATTCTTATAAACTTTTGCCGCATGGACTGCATGGCCTAGATTTCATCCAAGACTTTGGATACCTTGTGGTCATCGAGACTACTATAGAGCACCTCCACCTCAAGTAATTCCCTCAAGTACTGGATACCTTTCTTAATGTTGGTTCATTTCCTTTGGGAATTTGCAAGATCTTCCTTGAAGGGATACCTGTCCTTCACACTTTACAAGTATCTGAGGACTCATGTTCTTTTCCCAATAACTTTGCCAATGGCCTTATCCCTAGCAAGGGATTCCAGCTGCCGGGCTCCCTTACCATCTAATTCCTGACTATTGACACCAATATTACAGCATTGGAGTAGTCAGCTGAGAATTTACTTGCCTAGTTGACGGCTGAAATATTTTTGCATTTCTCAGAGCTCACTTAAGAACACGGATCATGTGGTTTCTCACTTAAGATTTCAGTTTCTTCCTCCTCCTGTTCTCGTAACTTCTCTGCTGCAGAACAGACTGTCTCTTCTGATTATCTCTCCTACTGTCTCTTCTGATTATCTCTCCTACTGTCTCTTAAAAGAAGCTTCTTCAACTCTTATTAAACACATTGACCTAACTTCTGTTGTTTCTTTTTTATTTTAGGGGCAACTGATAGAGTTGAGGGCTGGGTCTCTGGCTTAGCCATGGTATCTGCAGATATTTTTCAGATTCAGGAACCTTAATTCTTGAAGGTGCTGAATGGTACTGATCAATGTTTGGTAGGGGCTGGTCATGCCCCAGCACAGTGCAGTAAAATGAGCTTCTTTGGAATAGCCAGGGCATCTCTTTTCAAACATGCTATTAGTTCAGGATTCTGCATTTGTTCAGGAATGAAGTTCCAAATAACTGGAGGGGAGGAGCTTTCGAGATACCCGCCCATATTCACTGACATGTCTTCCCACCCATACGCACACTCTCAATGGGCCTAAGTAATATTTTAAAGAGCTTGTTAACCTCTAAAAAAACCAAAACCATATTCTTAAGAAATGCCAATAAAAGTATTGTGACTCCCCACAGATGGTCAAGATGCTGAGAATTTATTGTAATGAGGGAGAAAACAGCATAGAATAAGGTGAAGGTGCCATTCTGTATTTTCTAAAAAAAAACCCAAACAAAAAATGTCTCTCAGAGAAAGAATGATAATTGTATGATTGTTAATTGTATCCATCAGATGGTCATTGAAGTACAGTAATTATTTCAGTATAGACCCAAAATACCAGGTAAACTCAAACTCAGTGTTTTAATAATAAATCTCCCAGACAAACCATCACTAATCTCTACAGAGCACAGGAAACTGCAAAAGCCGATCTCTATAATACACAAAAAAACCAAAGAGCGTGACACAGATCAGATAAACTAATATCTAGAACAGATGAATCAATATCATTATAAGGGACTGTTTACAAATATAAATTCCTTCTAATTTGTTCTAATCAAATCTGTTATTATCTTAAGCACTTCTTGCCCCATGTTGCGAACCCAAATGACTGCAGTTTAAACCTGGCTGAAAACCAAGCACCACACAGCTGCTCACCCACTCCTCCCTTCACCAGCAGCATAATGGGAACAACGGAAAGGGTAAAAGTGAAAAATGATCTCACAGGTTGAGGCAACAGCACTTGATTAAGAAAAAAATTTTAATGCACATGTGGAATTTGCATCCCAGACCTACAATCTAAAGGGCCAAGTATAACAGAGTTGATGGATAGATAAATGGAATGAAGAGGACATAATATGAACATGAATTGCAATAGGCCAAATACAGGATGACACATAAAACTCTCCTTATGAACCTAAATATCACAAACATTCATGTGAGTGAACAAAATAGGGTATGAAAATTAGTGTCATTGATACCAATAAAAATCTGTCTGACATATAACCGGAGAGCCTAGAATAGCAGTTTAGAATGAAACATATTTTAAAAAATGTGTAATGAAGTTAAAAACTAACACAAAACAAAAAGTCGGCTCTTGACACTATTTCATGTCACCTATCTTGAAAGCTGTGCAGTGTAAGTTATCTAGAATTATTTTACCACTCTGTCGGTATGTAGTCATCTAAGATACATTATACTTTTCATTCGGATGTTACAATGTTTTATTACATACTGCCTATAAATTTTACTGAAGACTGGTAGCAAGAAGATGACACAGAAATACAAAGTACTATTATAAAATGAGTTAGAAGTTTGTGTACCATGGAAGTTTACTCTGTAGTATTTTTATTATCTGCATGATTTCTTAGTGCTGTGAAGTCAGGATGTATCTCACAATAGACAAGCCCATCTACATTACGATAATTAAATAAATATATGTTCAGTGTTATACTGAATTACATTTGATTTTATAGTACAGTATTTTCTTTGATTCTGGGGCTTTCAATGCAGACAGCTCTAACAGAAAAAAAGAATCAAGATATTCTTTTACTGTAGATTTTTTATTAGGCTGTTTAGAATTAAGATACATTATTTTATAATACTAGGGATTTTTTATTTAGAAATATAACATTGACTTCTCCTGCAAACTGAACCACATTTTGCAGCTTGCTAGTTCTAAAAAAACAATGGGTCATTTCAATAGTTTATTCTGTATTTTAGTAAATAAAACTACCATGCTCATTTGAAAAAAAGACTATAAAAATATTCTATTCCGGGAGAGATTTTGTGCTTTGAGTGAGATATTACGGAGTAACACAGTTCTTTCCAAATAAAAGGCAAACTGTGGCAACATAGGTAGAGTAATGCAAGAGTAGCTTTGGATAACATTTGTTCCTGAAACAGTCTGCATCTTGATTCCCGATGAGACATCAGAAAGAGACTCAGCCCACCATTCCTCTGTGATCTGCCTATTTTTTGCACAGAAAGAAGACTGTGCTTCTGCAAGGGCTGCATCTGCTGTATTTGTTATCAGTCAAAGCACCTTACTGTTCAGATTAAGACTTTGTAGCAGAATGAGTGCCTGACCATACTCAAATAGGCATATCAAGACTGTCAATACCTCTGTCACATTGGACATGGGATAAGAGTTTCAGTGCATATTCAAAACTAGTTCAGACAGACCTCTTGTCTTTATTTTTATTGTGAGTTGTACTGTCCAGTTGTACTGTACTTGAATTTTTGTTACAGGTTTTAGTCATGCTGTGCCGGTATTTATATCCCAGTCTCAGACTAATTCACAAGTAGCAGTCACATTGCTAACTCTTGTTAAAATTGAAATGGAGACGATAACCTTCAGATTCAGATAACTGATTTGAGATAATTAAGACATGAAATTAATCTATCACCACAATTTACAAGGTATCAAAATATTTTCCTCATATCTGAAAGTATAAACACTCCTAACATTTTGTTCTTTAATCTTGGAATTAAAAATTTTCCTGAAATGAGGACTGGAGTAGAGTCTGCAACAGCAAAAATTTTAACTATATGACTCTTGCTATTCTCTTTATGAAGGGATTTTAATATGGCTTATGATTTATAAGTGCTAATTTGTGCACTCTTAAAGTGCAATTATTACCAAAAGTCATAGAACTAATGAATTCAAAATGAATTAGCTAAAATAACAATTCAGGCTATTGCTAAAGATATATGCTTCTAAGTAAATAACATCAGTAAAAAGTGCCACAGAATTAAAAATATGAATTAATCCAAACCTGTAATTCACGTAGAAAACATTTCAAATTTCACTTTGTAAATCAGCCTAGTTTATATTAAACACACTCTTATCGCAATGATTCCACAATCATGATTTTCAGTACCAAGGGAAATATATCACCAATAGGAAAATAATGCACCTCCTTATTACATATCACTGTAGAATGGCAACTGTTTCCTACAGATAATATACTTACCAATATCAATGGTTTAAAAATTGTGTGGGAATATCAACAAAAAGGGTGTAAAATATGCAAATTTAACATTTAACACAAATTTGTTTTGATAGTTAAAGGTGAGCCAGAACATGAAACTTATAAATGATTAATATAATTTCAAACTTGTTTTAAAAATTACAATTTAAAAAACTCTAAAGAGAGCTGTTAATGTCCCTTTCTCCTTGTCAAATGGAGTTTTCTGAAGAGTCACGCAAGTATACACGTTCACAGAGGTTAAAGGAATTGCATATGCTTCACTTACAGCGAGTTAGCGTTTAAGAGGTGACACACGCTAATCACATTTTCCTGATCACAAAGACGTGTTATAATTCCAAAGAGAAAAAGCATTGTTTTCAATGGAACACAACTTCTAAAGCAACCACTAACAGATAGTGGAGAAAAAAATAATATAAAGGGTATGCAAAATTCTGTTCCAAGTAAAAGATTTAAACATTACATGATTTTACTTTTATGTATTTTTTATTCTTATCTATTCCTTTCAGCAGCTTTCTGGTATATGCCAAAGTTTCTTCCATATATATGCTTTTCTTCCATATATATGCTTTTATTCCTTGTATCCAGGATCCTTTTCACTTTAGTTTCAGTGTGCCCTGAATTCACAATTTCTGTTTGCCGGACTGTTGAAAAGTGTGACATCTTAGAAAAAAATAAAGATGTGACAAAAAATGACCCAACGAAAAGAAAAATATGCAGGCATTCTTACAATAATTATGTGCAAACTTCATAATGAATATCTCAGCCAAAATCCTTCTCTGAAATAAATACACAGTAAGCTCTAAAAAATACTTCTATATGAATTTTCCTGATTCCATTCTCGTCCTCTCTTCAAAAAGATTTCTCAGAATAGAATAAAAATCGGTTTTGCCACATAAGCATTAAAATGGTACAGGACATCTGAAATGAAAAAGTGTACCTCCCAAAGAGAATGACCTAGGCAAGAATCCCTCAATCAATTCACAATTAATTTGCTCAAGCAGCTGAATTTCAGAATTCATTGTCCTTGATAGTACATGATCCATTTGCAATTAGAAAGGAATGGAAGTGGTGGAGGCATGTTAAAACTTCACTTGCAGGATTAGAGGCAGCAAGGAAGAGAAGAGGATGTGGACTCCAGACACTTACTACGCACTATACAGTGCTTAACAAGATATAGGAAACTGACAGAAAAGCCAAGGCCCTTAAGAAATGAGGCACTTTCACGGTGCTGCTCAGAACAGCAGAAAATATTTCATATGAGATAAAAAAATCCTCACTTCAAATAAAAGACAGTGCAACATGATCCATGAAATTTAGGGGATTCACAAGGGAGCCCAATGATAGGCATGTAAGTTAAAGGTGTCTTCCCAGATGTGCCAGCTCAGCCTGAAGTTACAAAGCCTGAGACCTTACACATCACTAAAGAAAGGCTGCAACACTCAGGTTAAAGAGGGCATCCCAGTGTGCGAAAGCCTGATCATACTGTTAACTCACCACCCAAACTGACATGATGTCAGGAAACTGTACAGAGACCCCTTACTTCTTGACACAAGGCAGGGCAGGGCAAATAAACTGCAAAACCCCTACAAAACTTGCAGGACTTTCCTTGTAAGGCTATCACATCTGCAAAACTGGAGACCATTGTGACTCTGAAAAGTAGAGAACTGATTTGTATTAAGCACCATGCACCTCATCCTGGCTGTAACAGCAGCGCAAAGAATTTGCAACATCCAGAAGAGCCTCTGTCAAAGCCCATCTATTTTATGTGGACCTGAATCTGCCACAATAGCCTGACATGGACTGATGTATCAGCTCCACAGAAGTATAAAGCTTTAGGGGACACTGTTACACAGTGTACTGTAATAGCGCAAGATGACAACAGGAAGAAATTAATCTGCATTTCTAGAATGATGGAGGATCCCAACAATTGTCTGTGTTGGAGATTGACACATGCTTATTTTGGGAATGAATGATAAAAGCATTGTAACTGGTCTGGAAGCTCCATATATCCTTAGCACACACTACCTCAGGAGACAGTTACTTGAGGGAACCAAGGTATGCGTCAGGATGGTATAGCTGACTTGAGTATGTATAAGACTAAACAGATGTCTAAGCTGCCTGGTCTCTCAGAGGATCCTTCTGTTGTGGACTTTCTGCAGTCTAAAGAACAATTTCCAATTGCTACCATGACATTGCACAAGTCACAAATCACATCAGTCAAGACTCCTTAGCTCTCATCCGTAAAATCTTCTAGTGAATGGAGAGTCATCCTTTATTTATACCATATGACAAATGTTAAAATCTGAGTGTAGACTTACAGTGAAATACTGTAACCACTGAGTCACACCACCACTGAGTCCTACCATATCAGATACGCTAGAACTCCAATATGAACTGGAGTCGAAGGCTACCAAATGATATGCAATTATTGATATTGGTAACTCTATCCCTTTGGCAGCAGAGTGCAGGTGACAGCTTGATTCCATGTGGAGACATATCCTGGAGTACATCTGAAATTGACTGGCTCACAGGTGGAAGAACAGTCCTACCATTTGTCATGGATTGATACAGGCTACAGTGGAACAAGGTGAAGCTCTTGAGCACCTTCAGTATATTGATGATGTTACTGTGTGGGGCAACACAGCAAAAGAAGTGTTTGAGAAGGGGAGAAAAGTAATCCACATTCTTATGAAAGTTGGTTTTGCTATAAAAGCAAAGTAAGGTCAAAGGACCTGCACAGGAGATCCAATTTTTGGGAATAAAATAGCAAGGTGGGCATTATGTTATCTCAATGGATGTGATTAATATAATAACAGCTTTGTCTCCAATAACTAACAAAAGATAAACACAAGCTTTCTTAGGTATTGTGGACTTTTGAAGAGTGCATATTCAGGGTTATATGCTAATTGTGAACCCTCTCTATTGAATGGCCTGGAAAGAGAATGAATTTGAGTGGGGCTTTGAGCAGCAGCAAGACTTTGAACAAATTAATTGGGAAATAGTTAGTGCTATAGCACTTGGGCCAGAGCAGACAGGACAAGATGTGAAAAATACACATTATGCCCCTGAGCCAGGGATAGTGTCCTTACCTGGATCTTCTGGCAGAAAGTGCCTGGAGAGACAAAGATTAACCTCTAAGGTTTTGGAGCCAGGAATAACAGATCTGAAGCCTGTTACACTCCAAAAGAAAAAGCAATATTAACAGCATATTAAGGTGTTCAAACTTCAGAAGTAAGAGATGCAGAAGCATAGCTTCTTTTGTCATCTTAGTTGCTTGTGCTGGGCTGGATCTGCAAGTAGCAGGGTCCACCCTACACATCATGCAACTGATGCTCCATGGAGTAAGTGGATTGCATTGACAATGCAATGGGCTCAAATGGGAAAATCTGACTGCACAGAAATCCTGAAAGTGATCATGGACTCTCCAGTGGACTGAAATTTTGGAGCATTGCCAGACAAGGTGGCTTGTAGAGAAGAGGCCACACTATGTAATAAATTACCAGAAAATGAAAAGCAATATGTTCAAAGATGAATCTTTTTCTATTGTGGGAAAATATCAAAAGTGGAAAATTGTTTTGTAGGGTCCCATAAGACATGTTGAAGAAAGTACAGAAAGACAAGATGAACCTAGTCAGTGTGCAGAGGTGAAAGTTCTCCAACTGGCTCTAGACATTGCTGAAAGAAGAAAATAACCAATACTTTTACTCTGTGGTGATTTATGGATTGTGGTAAGTGCTCTGATTAAGGTTTTATTATTCTCTTTCTTTTTTTTAATCTCTTTTCCTTATAATTTTTAAGTTTATTTTTTATTTCTTTTTAATTATTTAAGTGTTATCTCAACCAATGAATTCATTTCTCACTTTTACCCTTTCAGTTCTTCCTCCAACCCATCACAGGAACCAGAGGTGGGCATAGTGTGTGGCTGTATGGTGTGTAGTTGTCTGAGAAGGTTGAACCACAACAGAGAATAATAAGCCTCAGCCTCATGCATTCTCAAAGCATGTTGAAGTAAAATATGTAAGCCTGATGAGAGAGCTGAAGAGACACTAACTCTAGCCTGCCACTAACTGCGGTAGTGAATGCTTGTAACTGCATTTGTTCTTCATATCTCCCAAGATACTGTTTCTAAAGTCACTTTCTTTGACTTTTTTGTTACACATCAATTTATCATGTACTTGCAATATAACGAACAAGTAGTTCCTCTGAATGTATCAAATGCCTAATGCTCTGTGTATTAATATAGTTCCAGAGTTCAATTCAGGTACCATCTGAAGTACCATCTAAATAGTACCATCTGAAGAGGTGAATTTAGATAATAAAGGCCATAGATTAAATGCATCCTTTCATCTGAGGATTTATTTAAATCTCTGTACAGTTTTGATAAAATTAGGGTTATTTTGTATCATATGAAATGGATTAGGAATGTTCTTCAGGCCTTAGGATACTTTTCCAGTAGAGATTGCATGACATGGGAAATGATTGTTGCATTTGTTATCATTATACAGTTCTATATCTAAAACACAATGCTTCAAAAGCAACCTACTTCAGCTAAGCTGGGCATAAAGTAAACTGAAGACTTTAAATAATAGTAATCTAAATATTTTTTATCTTTTGCATTTGAAAGCTAGCATTATCTTGCTTAGATACCTACAGAGAGAAATATTACTGTGTTTCCATTCTCATTGTCACAGCAGCAGGGCGTGTTTAAACATTTTAGAATACTTTCTGTTGTGGACACTAATTTCTTCTCTCTTTTCATTTGTGCTGAGACAATTATTTGTGGGACTGTAGTTCAAAACACATGATGAAATTGACTTCTTTAAAAAGAAACCCAAAACAAACTACACAAATAATTTAATTTTTTTTCCGTCTCAATTCCCTGATACAGTATTCAGTGCAGCAGAGGAAAGAATTATCATAGAATCACAGAATGTGCTGAGTTGGAAGGGACACACAAAGTTCATTGAGTCCAAATCTTAGCTCTGCACAGGACTACCCCAAGAATCACATTGTGTGCCTGAGAGCATTGCCCAAATGCTTTTCGAACTCTGTCAGGCTTAGGGCTGTGACTGCACCCTGAGGAGCCTGTTCCAATGTCCAGCAACCTTCTAGGGGAAGAAATGTTCTAACATCCAACCTAAACCTCCCCTAATACAACTTCAGGCCATATCCTCAGCTGCTGTGAATGGTGATGTCCCGGCTTGAGACAATATAAGGAGGAAAATGCTGTCCTGGGGGGAAGGTAGACTATTAGCCACCCCTCCCCCACCAGGTCCAGACAGAGGCAATTCCTTAGAGGTAGAATGAGAAAAAACCTGTTTTATTTACAAGGCATAGGAAATAGATGAACAATATTAAATGATAAACTACTTGCAATGGAGAAACCTGTGTAAAGTACAGAGTCCTTGGCGTGGTCCCCCATTGACCAGCTGAGGCAGGGCCCCTCCCCCCAGCGATGCCGGCAATAGGATGACCTTCTGTCCGAGCTCCATTGATCCGAGCTCAGTTGAAAAGCAGTTTCAGGGAAAAAGACAAACATCCCAAGGAAAAAAAACTTGTCTTAGCTAGCTAAGAAGGGGGGAAAAAAAAATTCGCTTTCTATCTCTCCCCCTTGAAAAATAGAGCTGGAAACAAAACTGGCCAAAAAAAAAAAAAAAGAAAAAAAAAAGAAAAAAAACAACTCTCTCTTCCCTGCTGCCTGTGGCAGAGCCAAGAGCCTGAGTCTAAGTGAGAGAAGAAAAAAACCCCCAAACCCGCCTGAGTCTCAGCACAGGAGTATTTGTGCTTGTCCTTGAAAATTCTTGGAATTGAGTCAGAGGCACAGAATTCATGTTTAGTATACAGCGGCGATATGAGATAACAAAATGGTGTCACATGCTCAACCCAAGACATGTGACCATAAAGAAGTCATCAGTGCCTGCCTCTCTACCCCTCCTCTTGCCCTCACAAGGAAGTTGCAGACTAAGATGAGGTCTCCCCTCTGTCTCCTCTTCTCCAGGCTGAACAGACCAAGTGACCTCATCCACTCCTCATACAGAAGAGCCCTAAAGGCTCTTCACCATCCTCATTGCTCTCCTTTGGACATTCTTTAACAGTTTAATTTCTTTCTTATATTACACTGACCAAAGCTGGAAACAATATTCAAGGTGAGACAATACCAGCGTAGGGCACAGTGGGACTATCACCTCCATAGGACTAGCAGAAAAAACTGCTACAGTGTGAACAGAACATGGGAATGCCTTGAACAGCCACCTGTCTGATTTTGGAAAAGTATTCACACTGTAAAAGGTTGCACTTTGAAGCCATAACTTAATATTTTGAAAATGCCTTCCCTCATGTAAATAAAGAGTAGAGTTGCTTCAGTCAAGGTAAGGTTTAATAAACTGGCTAGGCAGAAAAAAAAAAAAAGGAATCAAGCTGAAAAGAAATAGTTTGCAAAGTCTGCTTTCTTTGTTCTAGAAACAAAAGTTAAGATACAAATAGAAGTATTAGTTTCCTAGTAATTAGAAATTTTAAACATAAATAAATTTTGTTGTAAAGCATGATGGTTTAGCTGCTTGATTCTTATGGGTCCCATATAATTTATTTCTTTCTTCCAGGACTCAACAGTCAGTTTTGTTTCTGTAGCAGAAATTTCTTCTGCAGAAGCAATTAAAACTGTATCGCAACTGTCACAGTTTAATTAGAGATAAAAACTAAGACAAAATTTACAGGTCTACTGATGAATAAAGCCTGAATTCCACCTGAAATGTTTTGCTTTGCATTTGTTATTGGCTAGATGCCTGCTAAATTTTAGAGGTAACTATTTGGAAATATCATACACAGGAACTTTCATCATCCAGCTTCTTAAAGCTGTATTTCTTAGTTGAGGATGGGGTATTTTGTAGGGATTTTAATGTTTATTATTTTTACTTTTAATAGTAGTGTTTTTTTCTCCTGGTCATTTTTCAGGCAGAAATTTTACATCTATTATTTATATAAAATTTCTTTCCTAGTTTGCACTACCATAAATCCCTCAGGAAGAGGGTTGGAAAAATGCAACTATTTAATTGCTAAGGATTTCAATATTTTCCATGTCTTCAGCTTAAACAAGGAAAGACAGAAAACTGCAGGTAGGTATCTTCAGAGTCAGTACTTTCTGTCCTTTTTACAGATTTTGCACAGCTGTGAGATATTAAATAGCTTTCTTTCATGACCCATTTTTGCTTATGACCAATTCCTTCTAGCTGGTGTTGGGGAGCTCTGTTTTTTCTACATTCCCTTTCTTTGCTCCCTACAGACTCATGTTTCCTCTTAGATGTGGTTCTTTCTTATCTCTATTTTTTTACTGGAGTTGCCACTTCTATTCTCAATGTCACAGTCCTATTTTTCTTTTGTCTGTGTGCTACTGTGCTACATATCTCTGCCTTCCTAATAACATTTAGACCTTACACAAGATAAGTGTGGCTGAATTCACTTCTGCTTTTCCTGAAAAATAATAGTAGAAAAGATAAACCGAACATATCCAAAAAGTAAAAGAGGCAGAAAAGGCTTTTAAAAGCATCATTAAAGCCTGGAACAGAGGCAATCTATACTTTTTCTGCCAACTTGGCATAACAACATAGTCCCTTCTGGACTTCACTCCCATTCCTCCCAAGAGAGTAAGCATTTCCTCAGAATTGCTATTGTCTCCAGCCAAGAAATGCTCCTTCTTTTGTTGCACATCTTATTCTTGCATTATCTCTTTAGCCATGTCTCTTTCATGGAGTTTTCTCAACATACATTACGGACCACAGCACTTATGCATTTTGCTAAGTTATTTCCTATCACTTGAATATCCAACTGTGCAAAAGTTATAAAGATGTAAAATTACAATTATTCTGGATTTAACTGTTCTATTAATATTTGAGATCTCCTATTACATATGTGGGGAAGGGAGTAGATTAAATGAGAAATTAACACCAGATTTAGTGCTTTGACATATTTTTTACAAGACCTTTATTGTAGAATATTTCAACATCAAATTCTGTTGAAATGTATGCATTAGGAAATGGAGGAAGTAGAGTTCAGCATATCTACTTTGCAGTGGACTGCACTTTCTTATACCCTAGGGAAAGTTTTAGCCTTGATGCACAGAACAGTTCTTATCTCATATCCATACTGAAAATACAATGGCAAAATAGAGTTTTACAAGGATATATACCAAAGAGTTCAGCAAAATACAGGTGTACTATATTCCATTTACTTACACTAGAGTATAGATTGGCAAGGAAGAGGAATATTGGCTCCCAAGAGAGATGTTACAAGATGAGAGACTGTCCTGCATTTTTGCACTGTGACGATTTTCCTGGTGTTTGTTGATATCTAGCCTAAATAAAGCATTTCTCACATATTTGAAAATCCATATAAATAACACAAAAGCATGGCAAAATTAAAAAATCATGTATCAAACAGACTAGGCAATATTCTGTTCAAATTCCCATTGTAATTCTGTTTGTAGTGAATAGATTAATGCAGAATTTGTTAGAAAGTCAAACAATGTTTTCATTTTCATAAATATGACAGATAAGAGGTATAGAATGACTGATTATGACTTCTGTGTTGAGTTGTTTTTTCTGCTGCACAGCCCTAAAGAGCTAAGTGTCAGATACAGAATAGGAACATGAAGGTTTGACATGTAGCAACTAGAAGGCATGTGGGTGTGGTGGGTTTGTGTTTCTTAGTGAATTTTTTCTTACCAGGGAGACAACTGGCAGGAGCGAGTTGTAGTCGTATGCAAATGTCAGACAATCAGAACACAAAAGAATGGTTGATCACCCTGGCCAGTCTTTGATATGGTTTTGAAAAACACAAAAGGAGGTGGGGAAGGTGTGTATGTGTGGGGGGGGTTGGGGGGGAGC